>JARHVA010002219.1:2155000-2432500 GCA_037957365.1 Torreya grandis | reverse complement strand
AATAACCCAAAAATTACAAATTATAATGATACTTTTCTATATTTTTCTAGCAGCGCTAAAAATTTGTGAACCCAACACTTTATCTTTTGGGTTAAAATGTATCCCCAAACCAAGAGTAGTGTGATGGATAAACAACCCATAAATATGGGCAAAATTTTGAATTATAGTCCCTATTTTAGCCTTTTATAACATTAATGTCTCAGTGTATATGCTAAAAAATTCAAAAAAAACCCATAAAAAGATCAGTGTATATGCTAAAAAATTGAACCAAATGTCTCACCAGATGAGATCTCAAGAATATGCAAACAATTTATAACATTACATATTAATTCTTAGTCTTTTTGAAATTATATCTACACAAGTTTAAGTAAATGTTTTTACACCTATCTTTATGTGCCCTTTATCAATTGTAGTTAATACCATATTATTAAATGATGTAGTGGGACAACCTACCTAGGCACTATTATAAAGCATGACAAGTTAGAAATCACTTCTTTTAATTTCTTTAGGCTTGTATGCTACCTAGTCAGTTGGCCTAATTTTTTGGCATGACGTATAGGTAAAACATAGGCCCCAACTATGTATAACCTAAAAAATATTTAAAATTATGTCCAATAGAACCCCTCTCAGGCGTGGTAGCATAGGACATCATTCTTAGCATGTTAGTTCTTAATTTCTTAGCCTTGGAAAATTTGATATATGGTAGTTATTCTATTATTTAGAATAATTTAATGTAAAATAAAGTAACCCAACGTAAGCTAGTGTTACCTTTAGGGTTATGCCCTTCAAGTATTAATTTGGTTTGATTAGCTGAGATAAAAGTGAGTAGCCATACCATATAACCTACACATAGGGAATCCATTAAGAGTATGATTTTTAGTAAAATTGAGTCAAATGGGAAATTTCCAATATTAATTATGTATAGTTGTCAATGAACAAATGAATTTTAATATTGACAGTTTAATTTGAGGTGACTTAAAATAATAAAAATATTAAGTTTATTTTTCAAATACGCAAGCACTTCCATGGCCAAATAATTCAATGGTTCTATGACCCTTTTAAAATTTTAGTTTTATAAAATTTGTCTTTGATTGATATTACATGATATCATTTAAAATGTTAGGTGGTGAATTCATCTCGTGAGCTTATTTGTTATAATACGGTATATATTCTATTATTGATTTATATCTATATATATGACCAATATATAATTACGTAATTTATTATTTTTGGTCCAAGATATGATTTAACGAATATACTAAGAGTTAAGAGGTATAACTCCTTATATTGCATATTTGATTTAATAACATAGTATGTTAAGGAGATGTTTCCCCTACTTCCTTAAAAATATGTTTGTTACTGAGAAATTTTTATTCTAGCTCTCAATAATTGTGAACATGTTATAATATGAAAGATTTTAATAACATCCATAAAACCCAAAAGATTTTGGAATCAAATGCTACAACATAGGTGTTCAATATCTTAGTTTAGTGTTGCCTTATAAATCTTGAATAATATTTGATCTCTCTCGATGATAACTCCTCTATTAATTTTTTTTTTAATTATTGCAATAAGTAGATATAAGAGTTTCACATGTAAGCTTGGAGCTATCCCTACTTGATTTTATAATGAAGACTTAAATCATGATTCTTGAGAACATTGTAAGCAATGTTTTTAAAAGGAATTGGTTAACAATGAACTTTTACATGTGCCTTAAAATCCTTACATGGAGATTTATTAGATTGGCCATTAATAGTTTTATCATAAATTAAGAAATATTTGAATATACTCTTGTTATAGGAATAAGATCTTTAGGTATAATACCTATCATTTATAACAATTCAATAAGGAGACATTTACCATTAATGAAATTTGATAATAATGTAAAAAACATCAGATATAGGTGAATATGGATAAATATTCATTTTCTCATCCATATTATGTTCACACTATCCTATCATCAATCAGGTACATCAATGAGTAAATAAGGAGGAAAAGATGAAATTTTTTACTTGAGACGAGGATTGTCCTTCTAAACAAAAAAACTCCCTATTTAAAAAATAAGGGTAATAAAGTAAGTCTATAATAGACTTTTTATTTTAATAAACCAAACATTTGTTAATGTAAGAATAAGACAATGATTACATGGGTGGTATGGGACACCCATTTAAAGCATCATCTCATAAGCACATTCTTTAAAAAAAAGCAAATAGTAATAGGGATTATAATTCTAGACCCAATACCTATGAAATGTCTAGGTTAGGGAGACCTTGGGATAAGAGAAGTGAATGCCAGACATGTGGTTTAAGAGATGGGAGGGTATCCTATTTATATCCACATAGTGACTTAGATATCTAATGAGTTAATATTAAATAAGGGGTACTTGGAAAATCTAAAAATTATAGCTATAAGTAGTGTATACGGGTAGTGTATATTGGGAATATTTTAATTCCAGCCTCAATTCATAGTCGCACTCACAATAAGATGCATGGAGTAGATGAAGTGTTGGCAAGTTACACAATGATCTCTTTATTAGTTTTTTTACCCTTATCTATTCTATTCATGAAAGGTAGGGGCACTCTCAGTGGATGAGAGTCATGTGGGGGATTTGAAAGACTTTGTGATTGGAGGAATAGCCCTCTATGATACTCTCCCTCTCTGCTTCAACATGGTCTACTACTGGTTTATGATAATTACTCAATTGGAAAAGAATCAAATTTTGAACAAAGATGATTATGATAATTACTGATGTACATTATTGAAGTATGATTGCTAAAATTATAAATTAATAAGGACATTTGAAATTGAAATCAGTCCTAACTATATAATAGTTGTAATCAAATTCAAATCATATATGTATGATTTATAATTTTTTTAATATGAAATGATAATTGGGTATTCAAGTTAAGAAATAAATGTAATCTGTTATTGTAATGTACAGTTAAATGTTGTAGTTTACTGGATAGTGAATAAGTGTAATTGATAGAATAGATTGTTTAAATAATTTTTTATCTTAACTACTTATGTTTGAGATGTTAACATTATGATGTGAATTACATTTAGTTTCCATTAAATATATGGCATATTATTAATTGATTTCTTGTAATAATCTTGAAAAATAAATTGTAATACACTTTTGCCTTATGCAAGTTATTTATCCTTGATTTTGAGTGCATGCAATTAATTATGATATATTGTTTATGAATTAGATTTATAAGCTAAACCAATCACTATAAGTTGTTCCTTTAATGCTCAATATAATTAAAAATGTATGTATGTTTTAGATTGCATGATATAACCTTCAGTTAGAAAGTTAATCTATAAAAAAAATGACTTGTTTAACCTTACCCCAAAAGGGATGTCACACAAATACATTGATTGAAATTTCATAATTTCCAAAAAACAAAAGAACTAGAGGGAGGTATACTGAACAAATACAATAGGTAGTATATTGTTATTCCTTATACAACTATCAATAAATTTTAACAATGTTAATCAATGTCATATATGTCATGAATTCCAAAATATACTTCGAATAACTCTTGGCTTTGACTTTTGAAACGTAGATTCAGATATGTTAGAGATTAGAGATGGTGAGATGACCATCAAGGAATACAAGTCATTTTTTAGCATGTAATATTTAATAAATCTAACTAAAATGATATTCTTTTTCATACATAGATTATTAGAATGCCATCACTGAAACTTCCACTTAGTCTTTTGATTAAGCACTCATGATATAAAACAAAACAAAAAATGATTATAGTTTCCCACTTCCAAGTTTGCAACTATATAATATCCTTTGTAATATAAAATTGCATGCCACGTCATGTCAAAACAAATTGAAAATATTTTATTCTCAATATTTACTAAGTATGTCATAATGTTTCTTGTTTGCATATGTATTTCTCAAGCATTGATATGGCTATTACTAAATTATGTAGGTCGCCTTCACTACAATTTTTTTACTACATCCACAATCCTATATTTGATTCCAAAGGTGACACATTTTAAAAATTTAACTTTTTGTCTCACTTCGTTTTTGTTAACTTGCATAAATAAAAGAAAAAAAACACATGGATCAATATTGGACAAATAAAATTTCATAGGCAATAAACCATTTTTATTAAACAATTTGCTTACAAATTCATTTCTAAAACTGTTCAGATGAATAATTCATAAACTATTGCATTTTTTTACCCTTCAACAATCAAAATTCCTAGGGGAATAAACTAGAAACTGTTTCTCTAACTTAGAATTATTGTTGAATGTCATGGCCAATCACATTCATAGATTAGTGGGCATAGAAAAAATGCAATTTTTTTAATGGCATGGATAAAATAATAAAATTTCTTTGAAGTTGATTGGATGGATTTTATAAATGGTATGAGCCATTTCACTTGGATCAAGACCAAGAATTAATGGTGTAGCAGACAAAGGAAGGATTTGTATAAGTCAGATATACTCTACCATTCAATGTTGCATTTATTCACATGGTGTCGACTGCTTCATTTAAAGATTAGACCTTGAATACCATATTAATTGATTGAAAACATGGCAATGGATTATAAAGATCTATATGTCTGTACAAAATTTCAATGGATTGTTGTTTTCATATGTTTCTATAGCTATAATTTTGTTTATAATTTCTTTTTTGGGAACTAAACTACACAAGCTTCAAGATTTTATTTTTGAACAAGCATCAAGAAATAAATTTCTTTTTAAAATTTTAATGTTATACTAGTATTTGATTCTCTAAATTATTCATCTTACCACTATGCATTGGAAAAGAAACAAATATAGATCACTCTGAAATGAATTCGTCAGCAAAAAAATTATATATATATATATATATATATATATATATATATATATATATCTTTTTCTATATATATGTATATACATACATCTAGGTATGTGCACAAAGTTAGGGGATAATTATGTGGACATTTTAGGTAATGCGATTGCATTATTTAATAACACAATCATATTATTTAATCAATGTAATCATGTTATTTAAATTATGGCTTGATAATTACCAAGCCATAATGCATACAGGTTATTGTAAATTCAAATAACGCATACATGTTGTATAATGTGTATAGTGTATTATACAACATGTACACATTATATATTTAGAAAGAGAACAGTGTGCTCATTATGAAGATAATAATTTTTTGAATTTTGATGTTGGAATCCATAGTGTATTTGGTGATTGAAGTTCAAATTTCTTGGTTTTTCTCAAAATTCTCGATCTTGACTGTAGATGCATAATCATAAGCCTTTATCTCATATATCCAAGCCATTTCTGAGCCTAAAGGCTTAATTTTCAATTCATATTCAAATAATGTGTATGCATTATAAAACACGTACGTGTTATATAGTGTATTATATAATGCATAGGCATTGCTTTTATATAAGACCAAAACCATCTCCATGATCATTTGAGAGTTGTACATGAAGCCAACTTTGGCCATAAGCCTATATTTACTACTCTAAATGTTAAGTATAATATTTTCTTATACTTTAAATTTATTTTAGTAAATATAATAAATTAGGGTCACTTAGCATCTAATAGAGTTGGTCTCACAGTTGCATGCCTTATGATGTGGAAATTAGTTTTTCAAAATCTAATCAGATCAGTACTTAGGCATTTTTAGGGTTTATGTATTAAACCTACGGATTTTAGGGCAAAACTTTTATAATTGATATCCATTTTTGGTAAACATATAGTCATTTTTTAGGTTTTTATGCCTTTTGGATTAGTTCATAGCATTTCTAGGATTCTTAGGTTTGTCAAAATTGAAGTTTGTAAGCCACTCACTTTGAAATTGAGTGAAAGTGGTATGATTGGGGTAGCATAGGTCACATTGATGGCATGCACACATCAAAAAACCACTTTGTGTTAATTTCACTTATTCATCATCCTTCCCTCATCCTTGATCACTTCCTACTCATGCCTCATCACCCCTAATCACTCTCTCATCATTCTTCATTATCCCTAATCACTGCCTTATTAACCCTCACTATCCGTAGTCATCTATAATCATTCCCTCATGATCCCTGATTACTCCCTCATTGACCCTCACTATGCCTCATCATCCCTAATAAATAATTCCTTGTCCCTCTTCATCCCTCATCACTCCCTCATTTACTCTCACCATCCCTCATCATCTTTAATCACTCCCTCATCATCCTTAATCACTCCCTCATTGGCTCTCACCATCCCTCATCATCCCTAATCACTCCCTCATTAGACGTTACTATCACTAATCACCACTTCATCATCCCTAATCATTCCCTCCTCATCCCTCATCATTTCTAATCACTCCCTTATTTACCCTCACCATTCCTCATCATTTATAATCACTCCCTCATTTCCCCTCACCATCCCTCATGATGCAGAGCCCTATTATATATTTTGCTTGTCTAAGCTCTTTGCTAATATCCACCTAGCTTTCACTTTGTCTTTTCTTGCTTGATATTTATCTTTGGACCCTGCACATATTTCAAATTCACATCTACATTTTCTTCATTTCATTTAATCTCAACCATTCTTTTGATGGTCTGACTAAACTCTTCATTTTATTGTCCTTACTCAATGCATTCAATCTCTCTTACTTTGAGACTATCCCCCTTACTAGACTTTATGCTTTATAATAACTTGGATAAAATCTTATCTCTAGTTCCTTAGTCTTTAATAGGGCTCTAAAAAACATCCTTTCACTCCTTTGAGTTCTCTCAAACTTCTTCGCAACCTTACTTAACTTCTCAACACAATCCTCATATCATACATTACCTTTTAATTTGTCATAGACTCTTTTCATATGGATTCAAATAATCAAATCAACCTCATTTATATACACCTTATAAAATATCCCATTTATTCACAAAGTTATAGGCTTTGGTTTAACTATTTGATAATTTCTTTTGGCTCTTTCTACTCTTAGATTAGGTCTTTAGGTTTCCTTCTACCCTATCTACCACACAATCCTCCCCCATCCATAATTATCCATAATTACACAACTAAAAAACACTATATTATATTTTTTCATGTTTAACTCAAAATTTTCACTAAATTTCATGAATTATTTACAATTACAACTCCTAAAAACTCACTTTGAAAGTAAAAACCCTAATATAGGGTTTGGACTAGTTTCATAGACCTAAGAAGGATCAAAATGAGATTTCAATCTTCTAAAGGAATTTATAATGACTTTGACTGTTAAATTAGGTCTTATTTGACCCTATTCACATTTTCCAAGTGTTATATTTCCCTTTTTAAGCTACAAGATATTGACTTAACTAAATTTGAATAGACTATGTACTCAGTCATAGGTCTGTAGTAATCTGAGAAGAGGTTATTTGTTCTAATTCATTCGAAAAAGGGTTATAAATCAACATGAAGGTTTAATATCCTTTGAAAATTTTCTACACACTTTAAAAAATCAATTCCTTCCATGTATAATACTCAATTTTCCAATTTCCATGAGATACCACTTTGACTGTGTTAAGTTTCTTGATGACTGCAGGACTATGTTAGTTTTCTTTTTTCTCATCCAAATATATGAAATCTACTTGAAATATTATAATAATTCATGATCATATGATAATAAACTCACCAATATATACATTTTAATTTTCAATCCAATACATGCATATACCTTCTCACACATATGTATACTCAGAACTTTTGCTCATAGAAGACAAGGTTGTGGTGTTTAACACAAAATGTCCTTAGCAGAATAACAACATACAATTTTTAAAGACTATTAATGAATTATTATTTCAAGTTAATAGTTACTCATACATTCCAAAATCCTACCAAATAGAATCTCATCTTCCAAAAGACTCTGACCTTCACTCAGATTTCAAGGCACAATTTGTAAAAGCATAGGGTATACAGTTTGTAATTTGAACATTCAAAATATTTGAAACTAAAAAGACAAATACTATAATCACCATCAAATAAAATGTATTTTCAACTTACCACTTACACCAATATCATAAATAACTTGTTACTAATCATGTTTCATGATCATGCACACTATCTACTATCTTTACACATATTCAAGAAGATACAAGGTCTATTTGCTTTCTTATCTACAAATAATCAAAACTTGTATTTATTCACTTATTTGTAATTATTTACATTCATACTTTAGAATCATACCCCCTCCAACTCTCTTGATTATGACTCTGAATACAAAATAAGACGTGGACAAGACTATTATTACCAAATAACCATCAACTAAATTCTAACTTCTTTTGTATGTTGAGAGTATCCTCAACTAACTCAACTACTAACATATTTATCAAATATGAGTTTAGTTATATGTTTTGTAACATCCTAAATCCTCACTAAAGTATAACCACACCAAATTCAATGTTGGACTTCTTGAAACAAGATTCAAGTCTCTATTAAAGTTCAAAAATTCAAATGAAAGATTTGGCAAGAAAGTCCAATACAACTCTAATATAAAATTGACACAAAACTAGAAACTTAGAAATACTCCTACAGACTTCTTATGATCTTGACCACCTTTTAAAGATTCAAAACATGTAAACTATATCACTATTTATATTGCATGGTGATGATCTTGCATCACCTCATCATCCTTAATCACTGCTTCATCATACATCATCATATCTAATCACTCATTCCTCATCCCTCATCTCCCCTAGTCACTCCCTCATTAATCCTCACCATCACTCATCATCCCTAATCACTCCCTCATCCTCCCTAATCACTCCTTAATTGACCTTCACCATCCCTCATCATCCTTATTGACTCCTTCATCATCTCTACTCAATTCCTCCTCATCCCTCTTCATCCTTAATCACTCCATCCAATACCTTGATGGTGGTATTTTGTTAGAGTTTAACAATGTTAGGAGCTACAAGTGGATATTTGAGTGCTATCATAAAATATAATACATAGTGATCAAAATGATGTGGAGGTAAATTTGAAACATAAATATTTAAGACTGATGAAAAAATATGGGCCTATTAGAAATGATGTAATTCATAATTGAAAATCCACCAAAAAAAGAGAAGCAAGTAAAACCACCATATCACCAAAAATGGGTAGTAAATACATGAGGATCACCAAGCTATGTGATTTCCTAAAACCAATCAATTAATTTTCATATGAGGACATTTTATGATCTGAATAATTATATTTAAGGCCTTCTATTTATATGTATATTGATTGAATCATCATACCCGAGAGTGGAAAATAATTTTCAAATGATTAGAACAAGTAGTCCAAGATTGGAAAGTGGTGCTTAACTCATAACTTCAATATTAAATCCAATAAATAGTGTCACACTATGAGCTCTCTAATTGTACATCTTAAGAAGTGGGTACAAGTTATCTAGCACTATAAAAAGCTAAGTAGATAATAGATTATAAACCCAATGATATGGTATAGTGTATGGTCTAGTGTAGGCTTTGATATGGTTTAGTGTATGGGCTAGTGTAGCTCTCTCCTAAATCATATATTCAAAAATTTAACTTGAAATTTATACATCATCCATAACCATACACTAGTGTATGGTCTAGTGTAGGCCTTAAGAAATGGATCACCTAATAGTGTCACTTGGTGTACAAAATCAAACTTTTTAAAGATGAAATCCTTTGTGACAACTCACCATTATAGGTGTGTTATGTTTTACATGTGTTCAACCATGTATTTACCATTGACAAGTAGTCTATGAAGTAAATCCTTGAAATTTTGTGATAGATTATCATGATCTGAAATACCTTATATCATAGTTAGTTCATAAGCTTTCAGTCATTAATGTCAAGAAGTGCAAGAATATTATCAATTCTAGTAATAATTATACTTTTAATGGTAAGAATTAAATGTTTAATGGCATACTTATGTCACCATATCATAGTGTGGTTTATCCAATAATAACAAAGACAAAATAATTGAACCATAAACTAGATGAATACAAGGATATCTTTTAGTCACCTAAATAAGTTCTTGCATGCTATACATTAAACAATCCTATTTATTTAATCCCTTAACTACCTCTACCCCAAACCTATTTATACAACATATCATTTCTAAAAAATTAATAGATCAAGTGGTAGATCCATGAAATCATGGATAATTGACACATCATGCCCAAATCATTGCCTTCCAGAAACCCAATTATGTTTGTGCCAAAGTTGTGAATCAATTAAAAAAATATTAACAAGATTAACATTATCCTCGTTTAAATATTAAGGCATTTTTTTACCATATCCATGGTGTATAAGTCTTTTCCAAAATTGATCTTTAGTTTAGTTATCATCATATTCATGTTAAACCTCTAGACATTTGGAATATAATCTTAAAAACAAAGTAAGGATTGAATTACAAGTTGGTTATGCCTTTTGGGTTAACTCATATAACGAATTCATTAATTTTAAGAGGTTAAATGACATCCTCAGGCCCTTTACCTATGTCATTTTTTTAATCTACCTTGATGACATCTTAATCTTTAGAAAACATGGGATGAACACCAACACCATACTAAACTAGTGTTTCACATTTTGCAGAATCATATTCTTGTGATAACATGAATAAATGTTCATTTTTCATGCAAGAGATAAAATATTTGGGATACATTACACATTAAAAGAGAATGGGAAACATTAAATAGCTTTGCATGTGTGAACCTAACCAAGATTCAAGTCAGATAGGAATGGGAAACACTAAATAGCTTTGCATTCGATTCAAATATTCTCAAAATTAGAAAATAATAAAAGATATTTGTGTTTAATTTTTATCTTTTGAACCAAACTACCAAAGGTGGAACCAAATAAAGTCTCATTCAATCATCTACATAAAAAATATAATTTAATGAACTAAAATTTAGACTCTATTTTGTGTTAATACTTATGTTACTTGACTATAAATTTGGAATATCATCCAATTAATTCGATAATTAAACTGACTATCACAAATGGGTATCAAAAACACAAGTCCTATAAAAGATTTAATTTCTATTATAATGGATTAAATAACATATGGTTAGAATCAAATATATCTTTAGAGTATATACTTACTCTAGATGATGAGGGAGAGATTAGGGATGAGAAAGGATGGTGAGGGTCAATGATGGAGTAATGAAGGATGGTGAGGGTCAATGAGGGAGTGATTAGTGATGATGAGGGATGAATATATATTGATTAGATATTATGAGGGATGAGAAATGAGTGATTAGGGATGATGAGGGATGGTGATAATCAATGGAGTGATTAGGGATGACAAGCTTGAGTGATTAGAGATGATGAGAGACAACTAAGGTCAATGAAGGAGTGATTAGGGATGAGGAGGGATGAGGAGAGAGTTAATAGGGATGATGAAATTATTAGGTATGATGAGGGATGAGGAAATAGTGATTAGGGATGATGAAGGATGGGGAGGGAGTGATTAGGGATGATGAGGGATAGTGAGGGTCAATTGGAAGAGTGATTATAGATGATAAGGGAGTGATTAGAGATTACTATGGATAGTGAGGGTTAATGAGGGAGTGATTAGGGACAATGAGGATTGATGAGAGAGTGATTATGGGTAATGAGGGATGAGTAGGAAGTGATCAAGGATGAGGTAGGGATGATGATCAAGTGAAATTAACATGTAAAGTAGTTGTTTGATGTGTGTAGGTCATCAATGTGACATATGTTACCCCAATAACACCACTTTTCATCAATTTCAAAGTGAGTGGTTTGAAAACTTCAATTTTGACAAACCTAAAACTCCTAGAAATGTTAGGAATCAATTTGTAAGGCACAAAAACCTAAAAAATGATTGTATGTTTACCAAAAATGGATATCAATTGGAAAAGTTATGTCCTAAAATCCATAGGTTTAATATTTAGATCCTAAAACTGCCTAAGTACTGACTTGATTAGATTTTAAAAAACTATTTTCTACATCGTAAGGCATGAAACTGCGAGACCAACTCTATCAGATATTGAGTGACCCTAATTTCTTATATTTACTAAAATAAATTTAAATTATAAAAAAATAAATGTAACCTTATACTTAACATTTAGAATAGTAAATATAAGCTTATGGCCAAATTTGGCTTCATGTAAAACTACCAAATGCTCGTAGAGATGGTTTTGGTCTTTTAACAAAGCAATGCATATCCATTGTATAATACACTAAATAACATGTATGCATTATATAATGCATAAGTGTTATTTGAATTTGAATTGAAAATTGAGCCTTTAGGCTTTGAAATGGCTTGGATTTATGAGCCAAAGGCTTGTGAATGTGCATCTACAGTTGAAACTGAGAGTTTTCAAAAAAACCAATAAATTTCAACTTCAATCACCAAATACACTATGGATTCCAACATTAAAATTCAAAAAATTATTACCGTCATGACGAGCATGCTATCCTCTTTCTAAATATATGATTTTTATAATTTTTGGGCTATTTTAAGTGTTTAAACTATATTTATTTCTAACTACACCTTTTTTTGCCACTATATGCCACACCTATACATGCCTATTCATGTTTATATAATTTGTTTTTCGTTAATCCAATTGTAAAATAAATCATTTGATAAAAAACTAGGCCTAATTCTACACACATTCAAAAAAATCAATTTTTATTTTTCTTGAAGTAGTTAGTGTGGGTTGCATGACCAGCTATCTATTTTTCTGTTAGTTTTCAGGATCTACTTAATTTTAAAATTAAAAAATATATATATTCATTGAAAAAAATTGTAACACACTAGAATATATTATCTAAATATTCACCAAAGAGTTTCAAATAATATTTAACGATGCTCAAAAATGGTGGGTTGCATGGACATCTATCTACTATGTTTTATTTTAAAAAATAGGAGGTTCTCTTCAAATTTTAGATGTTTGACCTATTTATAATTAACCTTCTTTCAAAAAAATAGATTTTTGAAAACTAGACTCAAAATTCTACAATTCATATTTTTATACCATCTTTAAATTTTGAGTGTAGCCATCTTAAATTATCTACAAAAGTTCAAATTTTTGAAATTTTAGAAAAATCATGTCCATGGATAGGCCCTTTTTTGTCCCCCAATTTGGTGCACTTACCCATCTATGTGATTTTATTTGTCTCATATTGATCCACTCATTTTTTAATGTACAGATCACTTTAAACACAACTTGTAAATTCCTGGCAACTTAATGAAGTTGCAAAGTTTTTTTGGTAAGACCGCCTGCATCATATTTTTCAATTCAAGTTTCCTGATTAACAATTTATGAACAATCTATTTTCCCACTGTTAAGGCTTGTTTTTTAATCTTAAATGTAATGTCATTCAATAATTTTGGTTCCACAATTTTTACTCTTATTGACTCAAATTATTTGATTCTAATCAATGTTAAAAATTATCCTATGAAGAATATTTGTTTCTAAACTTAAGTTTCTGTGTTTATGTTAGAATATATCAATCATCAAATTATATGTTAGTCATATCTTTTAGTTTCTATTGTTTTACTTTTTATTTATCTACTAACAGTTATGTGTTCTCTTCCTTTGACACTATGAATTCAATTGGAGAGGACAATGTCATAATAAACTAGAACAACTCTTCCTCAAGCTTTGCATAAAACATTATCCAAAAATAGTATATGTTTATTCAATTTCACATAGAAGTGTGTTTCATTCCAAAGCCTCACTAGCTCATAATCAAATATTTTGTTTCTAGATTCTGTTTTTGAATTTTTCCTTTAACTATTCATAATTGGGTGTTCTCTTGTTCATCCCCAATTACTACCTTTTTTTGAATCATTTTGTGAAGTTATTGATTTTGTTGCATGAATTTACTGAAATATAGAAAGACTAGTATTTCTTGTGTACAAATTGTCACAAATTTCTTTGATCTTTACAAATATAGGCAAAAGAAAAGCAAAAAAGACATTATGAATTTTACAACATTTGCTTTGTCATAATTAATGAATATTTAGTTCTATCGTATATGGCTCTTATCTTTAAATCTTGTTCTACTAGGATTTAATCTACTTGTCTTCAAGCTTTCAGAGAGCTTTGAAAGGGAAATTTATCATAAGTAGTAATTAAAAATAATTCTCACTGCATCCATCTCACTAATTTTGTCATTCAAGTCCTACTTTTTTGTTACATTTTCTTCTTAAGATTTTACTTGCCAACCACCTTCCCATGAATTGATTACTAAATAATGAGTCGAACATTGAGCATATATTTTGGGGTTAAGTATCATAGTTATTTTTATTTGAAAAATCATAATATATTATTTTTTTGTCAAATTTAAACAATGTATTTACAACTATATATATCCTATTTCACATAAATTAAGTGAACTTGTTTTGAACAAAATAATCCAGCATCGGGTCTATGTGAATGCTTCAACTAGTTCCAAGAATGATGATAGATCCTTCAAGATCAAATTTATTGCATCTCATTTGCTCAATCACCTAATAGAAGCCAAAGACAAAGAGGTAACTATATTTCATTGTAATATATTTGAATTAAATAAGGAATATAAATACTTTCAATCTAGTTAAGATGCATTGCATTTGAAGTAAAAAGATATTTTATGTAGTTGTCTTTATTTATTATTGACATTTTTGGATAGTTTTAGACATAGTGTAGCTTGTTCAAGCTATCTTTAAAAACTTGTCAAAATTATAGGACTTTATTCCAAGCCAAATTGTCTTTAGTTGTGCATCAATTTTTTAGATAATATATTTTTTGTATTCATTCTTAGTTTAAAAAAATAGAAAAATCAAGTATTTGTAAAGATGATAATATTTTGGGTTTACATGAGAACCCTAAGTTTTATGAATAAATACATATTTTGAATTGCAAAGATTTTATGCAATATTCAAAGCTTCAAGTTTAATATTTTAGTCCTTTTGCATTGTTTTAGTTAACTTTTTTTCAAGCATTAAAGTTTTTATATAGGAAATAAGTTATCATATTATTTTTATTTATAGATAGCCTGATAATTGCTAATTGGTTAGATTCATTAAAATTTATTAAAAAAAAAGTGGAAACTTTTGTTTTCATAAGAAAATAGTGACAATTTATGAGTTATGCATTGGTCAACATGCTTTGAAAAGTTATAAAAAAAATCCATTAATAAGAGTAATAATTCAGTTTGGAGTTATTTGACAATATTTACTTGATAAGTTATAAATTTATGAGCAAATACAAATAAAATGTTTATATTTAATTAAATAAGGACTAAAAATACTTTGATTATGCTCTCTTCTTTTTGCAGGTCACATATCTCAAGTCTACAAATAGTGACATCATTTTCATTTACCATGCCCAACATCTCTAATGTTATACAAGCACAATCTTGTAAAGGTTTGTAATTTTAGTCTCATTGATTTATTTTCCAACAATATTTAATTCTCACTACATAATCTTTCTTGGAAAATTGTTTTTTATTAATATTTCATGTGTTCATTATGTAGGATATAAACATGTTATGGGATTTTATTCTCTAACAACACTCAAATGAATGTGGTTTTTAGCTGAACAGCACAAAATTTATTCAAATGTACCAAATCTTAGTGTTAAATGATTTTGACTAAAACAAGCCATAAATTTGATGTCTTAGATAGATTTATTTTACTATATGTATTAATAATATACTAGTTTTAATTGACTTATAAATTCTAACTATGATATGGACTTGATATGTCCTAGATACCTTTACTATATGTATTAATAATATACTAATTTAATTTGAAATTATTGTCATTACTTCTTGATTGTAGCCAAGACAATCGATATTGAGATTTTATTTTAACACTCAATCACACGTACTTATTCCAAAGATTAGTTTTTTATTAATTTCAACTTGTATATAAGTTAAATATTATGATTAGAAAAACAAACTTTAAAGTCACATGTATTCTAAATATATACAACTATAACCTCTTCATACCATGCACCAACTCCATCTCAAAACTTATTCTCCCTCCTCCCATAGGGATTTGGTGTTAATACCCTTGTTCAATTTTAGTTTCAGTTTTATGAATGTATATCTTTTTTAACTCACATACAAATTTAAGAGTCTCTATTATGAATAAAATTCAAAATCCAACTATATGTTAATGATTCATTCCAACTATAAATGAGCTGAGCTTTACATGAGTTTAGTGGTCCATCTAGGTGTTGTCAACATCATTCCCATTTAATATGAGCATCATCGGTGTCAATTTGTGTCCACATCTTATCATTGACATATTTAATGGTATCATGGTTCATAGAAAAAACCATTACCTACATTTTTTCAAAGACACTCAAGAGTGGGTCTTAAAATGCAAACCCCACCAAAAAATTGTTTGGAGATGAAATCTCACAGCGCTTCCTCTCAAACTAGTAATAATTGAAAAATCATTCCAACAATGGGGTCTATAATTCATTGACACATTGGACACACAATCTAGTGATAGCCATACCCATGTACTTATTATAATTTATAACTTTACAAAGTGGATAAAATCCATTCCTTTAAAACATATTGTAGCCTAAATTTTGGATTCTTCCTACATTGCTATTTTTAGCCATAAAAACCCAAAATGTAAACAACATCAGATAGAGAGGATAAAGAGATAATCAAATGTTTATAATGAGATTTATTACCATCATTTTAACTCTTGTAGCTCCCATCCAAGATTACCAAATTGACTTGAGTACAAAACAAGAGCATTGTTGGATTGGTTTATTATGCTTTATTAATGACTTTAATGGATTTTTGGCTTGATAATGGCTTTGATAGGGATATATAGATGCAAGAAGGATGGTTATAGATGCAAGATGGCTTCAATCTTTCTAATTTTAAAGCTAGTTTTCATGGAGGGATTATTTTATTTATATAACCATGGGAGGGAAAATCAATGGCTCAAATTTATTTTTGAGCCATTGAGATCAATGGCCAAGGAATTTTTAATTCCTTGGAAATCTCTAGAATATAGGATTTTAGAGAAAAATGGATTAAATTAGAGGATGTGAAATGTGGAGTCATTTTAACACCCCTAAGGTAAAAATAAAATATCAGGACAATTTTAACATGAAAAATTTACCTTTTACAATGGTGGGATGAATTTTAACCACTTCCCTTTTTTGTGGCACATTTTTCATAAGTGGATATGATTTAAAGGTGTTGAAAGAATCAGGGGATTATGTGGTTGAAACCTCCCTTATTTTGTGCCTTATTTTGTGGGGATATGATTATCCTTATGGTTATGGTGCACTTTTCAAGGTATTTTGAAAAGTATAAATAGGGGAGAGGGGTAACACATTATTCATTATGTTTTGCATTGAGTTTTGAGCTCTATATTATTTCTGCAATCAGTGTGATCAGTTTTGAGGTGTAAATTTGCATCTCGAGAATTTTGGTGTGAATTCAGGATGGAGAAAATTATCTTTGTAAGAGTTTTCTTGTTTAGAGTTATTTTTAATCTTGTTTATAATATTATTGAGATCCTCTTAGTGGATGTAGCCCACATTGGGTGAACCATGTTATATCAGTGTTATGTGTGTATTTTTGCTTAGATCTAAATTTTTATTTCATATGTCTTTGTTGCTATGATTTTGAGGAATGATTTCCATGTTGCATATTATTACATAATTAATTAATTTTAATCTCATATTCCTAACAACTAGTATCAGAGCTAGCTTTAGTGGTTTTGCTAAAGTGGTGAATTATAGGGAAAGATATTAACTTGAGTGGGAGTTATGGTAGATAATGGTAGATCTAGAGTTGAAAAATTCAATGGGAAAAATTTTGGATTGTGGAAGATGCAAATGGAAGATTACTTATTTCAAAAGGATCTTCATCTCCCTTTGATGGGTAAAATAGGACAACTTTCAGGTATGAATTAGGCAAATTGGAATTTGCTCAATAAGAAAGCACTAGGAGCCATACAGTTGTGCCTTGCATCTTCAATTTCCTTTAATATTTCAGAGGAGATGACTACATTTGGTCTGATGAAGAAAATAGAGGAGTAATATGAAAACCCTCCACCTCTAATAAAATATTTTTGATGAAAAGGTTATTTAATATGAAAATGTCTAAAAATGGCATTATAGCTGATTATTTGAATAATTTTAATGCGGTTGTGAGTATGCTAACATCTATTGGTATTAAATTTAAAGATGAAGTTAAGGCTTTATTGATTTTTTGTTCCTTACCAAATAGTTGGGATAGCCTAGTTATGGCTATGAGTAATGTCATCCCTACTAAGGGAAGTTTAAAGTTTGAGGATGTTATAGGTTTGATTCTTAGCTAGGAAATGCAAAGGAAGAGCATTGGGGAATAATCTTCAGGGAATGATTTGATGGTGGAGGCTAGAGCAAGATAAAAGGATAGAAGCAAATGAAACTATGGAAAGTCAAAGGGTTGGGGAAGATCTAAATCTAGAACCAAGATGGTGTGATGGCACTATGGGAAAAGTGGACACACAAAGAAGGAATGTTGGGAACTTCAGGACAAGAAGACCAAACATGAGGAGACCAAAGAGGTAAATATGACAATAGGTAATGTCAGTCAAGATGCTTTAATTCCTTCTTTGGATAATTTTTCTAAATCTTGGGTATTAGATTTAGGGGCTTATTTTCATGTCACCCCACATATGCATCATTATATGGATTATGTTCAAAGAGATTTTGGATATGTTTATCTTGGTGATGATGAACCATGTAGTATAGTAGGGAAAGGTTGTGTTCAAGTGAAGATGCATAATGGGAACACATGGCTACTAAGGACGTCAGACATGTCCCATAGTTAAGGCAAAATTTAATTTTTATGGGGCGATTAGATAGTGAGGGTTGTTTGGTGATGTTTTTAGTATACTCTTGAAAATTTACCAAGGGTGATCTTGTGGTTGTGAGAGATGAGAAAATCAGCACTTTGTATTTGACTAGTAGTTTTGATCACTATAATTTAATTTTTATAGATGGAGATGCAACTTTTTGGCACTACAGGGTTAGTCATATGAGCTGAAAGGGCATGGAGATCTTGAAAGACAAGTTGCCTAGATTGAAATAGGTTGATTTTCTATGATGATTATGTGCATAGGAAGCAGAAGTGAGTTAAGTTCTTGAGGTCTGGACCTAAAAATAAGGAGAATAAGTTAGAGTTGGTTCACTCAAATGTATGGGGGCCAACTTAGGTATCTTTTATTGGTGGTTCAAATTATTATGTTACATTTATTGATGATGCAACTAGGAAAGTTTGGGTTTATTACATTAAGAAGAAATCTAATGTGTTTAAAAAATTCAAGAGATGGAAAGCTTTAGATGAGAGTGAAATAGGTCTCAAGCTGAAATGTATCAGGTCAGATAATGGAGGTGAGTATTGTAGCAAAGCATTTGATGATTTTTGTTCACAGAATAGAATTTATAAGCAAAGGATAATTCCAAGGACACCACAAGAGAATGGAGTGTTAGATAGGATGAACAAAACAATCATGGAGTGTGTTAGGAGCATGAGGTTGCATGCAGGGCTACCCCTAATGTTTTGGGTAGAAGTAGTTAGCACAATAATATATTTTATTAACAAAAGACCTTTAGTACCTTTGAATGGAGGCATACCTGAGAAAACTTGGTCTAGTAAGAAAGTTAATTATTCTTTTCTTAAGGTCTTTGGATGTGAGGCATTGGTTCATGTTCCCAAGAAGGATAGGACCATGTTAGAGGCTAATTCTAAGAGATGCACCTTTATTGGTTATGGTGAAAATGACTTTAGTTTTTGAGTTTGGAGTCTTAAAGACAAGAAAATATTCTAGTCTAGGGATGTTGTCTTTAAATAAAAAGAAATGTATAAGGATAAAATGCAAGAACAAGAACAAAAAGAGTGCACAGTGTTGGATGATATTATAAATGATAATGTTTCCAAGGAGACAGTTCAAGAACCTCCTACATAGGAACCCCAAACTCCTATAGTAAGAAGGTCTCTTATAGTAACAAAATCTCCTAAACATTTTTCCCCATCTTTGAGTCATTTTTTACTTACTGATAGTGGAGAACCAAAATGTTTTAAGAAAGTAATGCAGGAGAATGCTAGGAAGAAGTGGGAGTAAGCCATGGAAGAAAAACATATTTCTCTCATGGAGAACTAAATGTGGCATTTGGTGAAGCTACCCAAGGGCAAGAGAGCATTATAGAATAAGTGGGTATACAAAATCAAAGAAGAGGATGGAGGAAGGAAAATGTACAAGGCCCATTTAGTGGTCAAGGGGTTTGTACAGAAGAAAGATATTGATTTTGATGAGATTTTTTCTCATGTTATTCAAATGAATTCTATTAGAATTTTGCTTGGTATAGTTGCAGTAGAGGATTTGCATTTAGAATAATTATATGTGAAGATTTCATTCCTTCATGGTGATTTGGAGGAGGAATTATATATGGAACAACCATAGGGTTATGAGGTTGAAGGAAAGGAGAAATTGGTGTGCAAACTAAAAAGAGAGATTGTATGGCCTTAAATAAGCTCCACGACAATGGTATAAAATGTTTGATAGTTTTATGTTGGAACAAGGTTACTCCAAGTGTCATTCTAACCATTGTGTGTATGTAAAGAGATTTGAGGATGGTAATTATATTGTCTTATACTTGTATGGAGATGACATGTTGGTTTAAGGAAAGAAAATTCAATAGATTTAAGTACTCAAGAAGCAACTTGGTGATTCCTTTTGTATGAAGGATTTGGGTGCACCAAAGCGAATCCTTAGTATGAGCATAACTTGAGATGGGAAGGAGAAGAAGTTGATCTTATCCTAGGAAGAGTATGTGAAGAAATTTTTGGAGAGGTTTAGTATGTAGGATGCTAAGTTGGATAGGACTCCTTTGGAAAGCCATTTAATATTATCAAAGGCATAGTGTCCCAAGATAGAATAAGAAAAGCTAAAGATGTCCAAGGTACCTTACTTATCAGTGGTTGGTATCTTGATGTATGTTATGGTCTATACTAGGCCAGATATTTCCCATTTAGTGGGAGTAGTAAGTAGGTACATGAGTAATCCAAGTTATGAACACTAGTAAGCAGTGAAATGGATTCTTTGATATTTACAAGGAACCATGAGTACAACATTATCTTTTGGTGGATCAGACACCACTTTGCATGGTTATGTGGACTCGAATATGGCTGGGAATATTGATAGTAGGAGGAGTATGATAGGTTATGTATTTATTATCAGGGATATATATGTTAATTGGATTTCTTAGATACAGAAGGTTGTGGATTTATCAACCATAGAGGTTGAGTATGTTGCTACTACAAAGGCTAGCAAGGAGATGATTTGGTTAGAAAAGTTACTTAATGAGTTGGGGCATAAGCAAGAAGTTGGGGGACTACATAGTGATAGTCAGAGTGTTATACATTTAGCCAAGAACTATGCTTTCCACTTGAGGATGAAGCACATATAGTTGTGGTATCATTTCATCAGGATAGCTTTGGAGGAAAACATGGTGAAGCTAGAGAAGATACATATGTGCCAGAATCTTGTAGATATGATGACTAAGATAGTCACATTGGAGAAGTTGAGGTTATGTTCAGCTTTGGTTGGTCTTCATGAAGATCATAGAGGAATGTTAAATTTTGTTCAAGGGGAAATGAACACCAACTGGGAGATTGTTAAACGTGGAGTTTGTTTTAACACCCCTAAGGTAAAAATAAAATTATCAAGACAATTTTAACATGAAATATTTACCTTTTACAATGGTTAGATGAATTTTAACCACTTCCCTTTTTTGAGTTACATTTTTTGGGAAGTGGATATGATTTAAATGTGTTGAGAGAATCAAGGAATTATGTGGTTGAAACCTCCCTTATTTTGTGCCTTATTTTGTGGGGATATAGTTATCCTTATGGTTTGGTGCATTTTTTAAGGTATTTTGAAAATTATAAATAGGGGAGAGGGGTAACACATTATTCATTATGTTTTGTATTGAGTTTTGAGCTCTACATTCTTTATGTGATCAGTGCAATTGGTTTTGAGGTGTAGTTTTGCATCTCAAGAAATTTGATGTGAATTCAGGCTAGAGAAAACTATCTCTATGAGAGGTTTCTCGTTTATAGTTTTTTTTACTCTTGTTTATAATATTATTGAGATACTCTTAGTGGATGTAACCCACATTGGGTGAACCATGTTATATCTGTGTTATGTGTGTATTTTTTCTTAGATATGAATTTTTCTTCCATATGTCTTTGTTACTATGATTATAAGGAATTATTTTCATGTTGCATATTATTACATAATTAATTAATTGTAATCACTTATTCCTAACAAATGATATTCTAGAATTCTCCAATTCTAAAATCTAAATTAGGGAATAGGGTTGTAGAAATAGCTACTTTAGTAGGGGGGTAAATGGGTAGGTGAATAAAATGTATTTTTAAATTGGCAAGTGGGTTAATACATAGGTTAGTAGGTAAGTAGGATTAGTTAGTAGGATAATGAAGGTGATTAATTGATTGTAAGAGTAGAATAAGGTTTGTAGGATGTAGGGAATATGAAATAGGATATTATTTAATTAGCTAGGAAATATAATTATAGGTTAAATTAAAAGAATTAGTATAATTATCAAGGTGAGCAGATTTAGGTGCATACATTTTGGCCCTCTTTAAAAGGGAATTAAGAGTGGATCAGATGAAAGGAGTAATGCTATTTCAAATAAAAACCATATTCATGTATGAAAATGGTGTTAGTTGATATGATTCCCCGTCGAGGAAGCATGCAAAAATAATCAACCCGAACGGTCACTTGAATAGAAAACCTCAGGGGGTGGGATAAGACTAGGATGATGAGATGGGTTGGAATGCCCCAAGCAATGATATAGCTAAAATTGAGATGCCCTAAGTACAAGTACAAGGAGATAAAGTGGCTTAGTCTCGAGAGATGGGTTCTAGACAAATAATCAATGTCTATAAATGAAACTGATTGATAATATAATGAATTCACAAAATAGATATAATGTCAAATAAATAAAGAGATGAGAGAGAAGGATACCAACCAATGATAATTCTCATAGCAAGGACACATGTTAGGGAGAGCTTGAAAGCCTATAATAGAGATTGAAAGAGTTGATTAATGATAAGGACCCACTTTGTGGTAGATGTGTAACTTAAAATGATGTAGGATTATTGAGTGATTAATCCAATATGAGATGGGGCTTGGGGATTAATAGTGGTTGAGTTATCCCTGAGCATAAAACCATGGCCAAGTATTGCATACATAGTCTTAAAAGACCTCAGGATGATGAATTTCTAGTTTGAGATTAGGTTGGATGATGGATAAATTGCAAAGCCATGCCCCAAATGACTTAGGATTAATAGTTAATGATCGATTGGGTAATGGAGTAATTTGACATGATTTGGGGCTAGAAAGGGAGTGATAGGATGAGATACCAAATGTATTAGGGGTCAAAAGGCTAATGGGGTAAATAGGATAAAAGTGTGAAAAGGTGGTTTATTTGGACTTTTAACTTTGGTGAAAATTGACTCTAAGCCAAAAAATATACTCTAGATCCCATGAGCTTCACACCACAACAAGAGAGTCTGGGAGTTTTAGAGGCTTGAAGACACTAGACCACTAGTAAGTTAAAAAACCCTATCTTGTGAATTTGTCAAATTTTGGTGAATTTTTTCATTATTTTCATGTTAATTAGTTCAGAGGCAATGTGGGTACAATACCATGATTAAGTGCAATGTCTTCAGTCATGTTATTGCACTCGCAACTAGTGATTTTACATCAAGAGTTGTGGTATTATAATATCTCAACTATGGAATTGTGGTATTTTAATACTTCAAGTCTTGACTCATAGTATTATGATACCACAAGTTAGTGATCCATGGTTTTTCATAAATTCAACATTAGAATCATGGTTATGCAAAACCACAAGACTTGACAAGCGATAATGTCAAGGTCACAAGTTAGGGAAAATTTTCAAGTTATGATATTTTTGTGAGTGGTTGAGGGATAAAAAATAGGCTAAGATGTCTTAGGGAGTTAGAGATGTTGAGGGAATTAGATGAAATTAGTAAGGATTAGTGAGGTTAGGATGGTTTAGGGTTAATTAGGTGTAAGTTAGATGATGAATGTTAAGGATAAATGGGATTAGTAAGTAGGGGTTGGGATTGGTATTAAGAATATAAGGGAGTTAGGGAAGGAATTGTAGGCTAAGAGTTGGGCTTGGATTAGGTGAGTTAGGTTAAGGTGGAATAGGGATATTTATATTAATATGGATGAGGGTAAGGGAGGTTAAAACATTAGGATAGGAAGTGGTGTGAATTTGGATAGGATGAATTTATTAGGATTAGGAAAGGAATATTAGTATGGATTTAGGGTTTAGGGTCTTCATTTTAGTAGGGGAAATGGCTTATAGGTCAGTTAGATGACATATATTATAATGGAATAGAGTTAGTGATAGGTTGTGTGATTAGTTTAGGAGGACTTAAGCATGATGGCATCTCAGTTATGGTAGACCAAGGTTTTTCATGAGATGCATTGATGGATTGCTACAAATTATGGGGTGTTAGAGCTAATGGGGTTGCACTACATTATTATAATGTTGGTGGTGCAGATCGATCATTCCCTGATTACTATTTTAGTGAAATGATGGCATGAAAAGATGAGTACCTTCCACTTTATGATCAGAGATATGATAGTGACACTAGAGGACATATATCAAATTTTATGATTGTCAATGATAGGGGATAGGATTTACTAGCAATCACACACACTTAGTGTGAAAGTGTAGATACTAGCAGGAGGATTATGAGCTAGTTTATGGGACTGACAAGTAGACATTGATATATGCCTCTAAGAGGGGACTATTGATCAATTAACACTAGTTGTGATATCTATTATTATTGACATACTCTTGTTGGATAAGAGTGGTCAATGGTTTTACTTGGGACTTGGAGATATGGTTATGGATATGGTGCAAGATTTTAAGGTTTTATGTGGGGACTAGTGGTATTGACACATTTATACTAAGAGTTACACTTTGGGCCTACAAGTAAGCATCAAGCCTGGGTCCGTCACTATTATTGTAGATCTAGAACTGGGAGCACATTGTGATCTAGTGGCCTCTAGGTACTCAAATAACTAGGGAACCCCACGAGCCCATTGTCTTTGGATGGTACATTTTAATAGGTGTGTAGATAGGCCATGCCAGAGAGATGAGATTTTATAGATAGCATTTTGATATTTTACAATGAAAACACATTATATGGATGCCCTACAAGGGACTTTAGTTTGGTTGAGAGGATGAGGTGACATTGTATATGCTGATAGAGTGTTACTTAACAAGTTAGAGAGACTTTATTATAGAGTGATATAGGCCTGACCATGTTCAGAGATAGTTCAAGTTCCCATAGGATGTCCTAGGCAAGGAACATCTATTTTCCAAGAGTGATCAGGAGTATCTATAGTGAGGGAGGCCATTAGATATATCTCTTGCATGTATGGATTATGATAGCCTTGCCCCAATCTCTTAGGATTTTTAGACTCTTTTACTAGATCTAGGGGTGATAGTAGCTTACACAGCATGGTGGGCTCAGAGGGTCCCAATGAGGTTACTCACATATAAAGTTATGGTATGAAGTGGAGTAGTTAGGAGAGTGTTTTAGGTGCAAGAAAGGTTATGGAGATGATGTAGGGTATAGATGCCAACATAGGATGTTCAAGATGGATAGAGTGGCCCCAATGCTATGGAGATAGATGGGGGTGATAGGGATTAGGTAGCCACAGTGGCTTAGGCCAGAGGGAGTGGGACCCAAGTTGGGGGAATAATACATAGGTTGGAGTGATTGACACATAGGCTAGATCTAATGGGAGTGGGGATAGTGCAAGACCATCTTTACCACATTTGATTGAAGATGAGATATTATTATTAGCATGACTTAGGTCAGAGATACAAACATGACTTACTGAGAATGTCAATATTACCATAGATAGAGACCATCTCCAAGCTTAGTTATAGGGACAAGATGGACAACTAACCTAATCATAGGGATAGTTTTTTGATTTACAGGGTCAAGTTCTTGTTTACAAGCTCAAATAGTGATGTTATAGAGCCGAATCTAGAGTTGAGACACTCAGATTACTAGGTCATAGGCCCAGATTAGTCAAATGTATATGTGGATTCAAGATTTGATAGGGGAGGTATAAGTGGTTGAGAGGGCCAAGGAGGAGGTAGAGATAACTATGCTAGAAGGGGGGATGGATGAGGTTATGTGAAACATCATGAGGTTGACTCAAGAGGTGTAGTATTATAGGGACTTATATGAGGTGGTAATGCTAGTTGAATGACGTGCACCTACATTTAGAGCTAGCTCTTCACAATCAGTACACCAATGACCCAAAGGACCCTAATAACCCTAGCTGAGACTTATATATTTATGAATTTTATTATTTTGTAGCACGTTGTTGCCCATGGGGCACTTATATTGTATATATCTTTTTACATGGATTCTATGTGGACATTTGAGAATATACATATATGATTATATTTTTTTTATGTGATGTAATGTGTTATGATGATGATTATGATTATGAGTTTTGTGATATGTATTGATTATGGATATTTACATGTTATACGATGTGATGAGATGGATTTGTTTGGGAGTTAAATGGATTAGATATAGGTATTGTTTTATTTGTATGATTTTTACATGATGCAATGAGATGGATGTATTTTTAGATTATTAGATTACTTGTGTAGTATGTGTGTATATTTACATTATGGTAGATGACATCATGATGATATGATGTGGGTAATTAGATATGGATGTATGCATTTGTTTAAAATTATGTGATAATCATGATAGATGGGTGATGTTCTATGAATTGATTTATATGTGGATGTATTAGACGAATTTTAGATATGGTTTTAATGATATGATAGATAGATGGCTAATTATGTGATCTTATGAAATGGATTTGTGTGGATGTGAAATTACGTAATGTTAATGAGAGGTTATGATTTAAAATAAGATAATGAAATAAAATATTAATTAATATGCTAATTAAGGATTAACCCACGTTAAATTGTTATGTCTCACCAATTGGGTTTGGGTATCAATCCTCCTGTACCAAGGAGGTAGGATAGTTATGGGATGGGAGGAGGGTTGAGCTAGATGGCGATAAGTTAGATGGGATGATGATAAGATTGGGGGGAATAGGATAGGTGGAAATTTTGAAGCCATCAATAATGTATGCAATCCATTTTAATATTGCACCAGTAGATAAATGTGTACCATTGACATGAGATAAGTCAAAGGTATATGAAAACATGGTGCATGAGGGAACTCCATTTTAAAGTGGTGTTGCCTAGAACAAGTTTGGGAGTCACCTAGACCATCCTTGTTCCCATAAAGTTGACAAGATTATATATATATATATATATATATATATATATATATATATATATATATATATATATATGTATGTATGTATGTATGTATATATATAACTATAAAAAAACTATTAAGATAAACAAGATAAGCTAGTTAATATATACAAAGCTAAATGAGGAATCAAACAACTACACATATTCAAAACACACACACATATATTTATGTATATACAAGATAAAAAAAGACAAAATAGACTAAAGATAAAGATAAAATTAATATTCAGGTGATAGCAGTAGAATGATTATATATAATGGTTTAAATGACGATAGGGGGTATGTACATGAGGTATATTTTACCCAAAATTAGTGGATTGAAACAAGGATCCAATCATATTAGAAGTAACATGTATATGGGGCTTGGGATAATCGATCAAGATTCAGTGGCATAGTGTATACGAGACCTCAAAGTAAAACCTATTTTTGACCCTTCCATAATGATAAAGTTAGTGGGAACAAGTGGACCATGGATTAGAGACAACAAGAGATAAATGAGGATAGGATTATCTTGAGGCTAAGAGGAGACATAATCATCAAAGATGATGTGATGGGTGATAGAATGGAGGATATATATGAGGATATGATAGAATGGGGGATATATATGAAAATGGATAAAGATACTCCTCAACAAATATCACCTTCTCACAAAAAGAGATAACTTATCTCCAGTTAAACACATTGATCACCTGATACTATATAAACTTGTAAAGGATTCCCACAATTTAAGACTAGGGTTAGGTATGGGACAATGAAATGGAATGAGAAGGGAAGTGTGGAATAGATATGCCCCCAAGAGCGGGGACCCATAGACAGAGATAAATTGGAGCCTATTATGTATGGAAGTATTTTAAATGCAATATATTCATTAGTTCCTCAAGATCTTTACCATCCAAAGTAGCTATTTGGTAGGCTTATGATCCAAACTTGTCAACTATTAGATGCAAAATGGTAACCAAAGACTACAATATCATAATTATAAGACAAAAAAATAGATTGCAAGTTGTGATATTGTAGCAAGTAGCTAACCATGATAGTCAACAAACAGACCCCTGCCAAACCATGACTGTTAGTGCAAAATTGTAACTGTTAGTGCAAAACCATTACTGTCAGGAATTCAAGATTACCGGTTTTGTAATAAAAATAAAAACTATAAAATATTTATTTTAACTAATGTAGACAGACTATATTATTTTTCCAAATGCTTGAAAATATTCAGAATACTATCTAGAGTAGATATGAAGTTCTGATTATGAAAACTTTTCTTAACAAAAAGGAACCTTAGATTATATTATTTGGCAAATATAAATAGGTATATACAAACAAAAAAATATATTCCTATTAGTTTAACCCTAAAGAGATATGTAACCAACTAACAATTTAAATAGTAAACCAAACTATCCTAAAATGATTTAATTACAATATCACTATTAATCAAGCAAAATTGTAGATTACTATGCAAAATCACTACTATGAAATTAATGATATTGCAGCTAGGGACTGAAAGGGATTAATGATGCACTCTTTAGTTTGTATATGATTTTATGTCTCTTCTTCCTATTCAACCTATACACAACCAACATAGAAATACTCCTTTCAAGAACATAGTTAGTCAAGAGGGTCAAAATAGGCAATGCATGCATCTAGAATCACTCACTTACATTATCATCACTAATATTCCTATTAGTCGACACTAATTCCACTTAATCTAATTTGTCTTACTAATATATCCCCCTTCTTAGTCATTTTATCTAATATCCCCCCATCAATATTCATTCATTCACTAACCTTATTCTATCCCACTTTATCATTAATTCCTTTAAAACATCCCTTAATCCTATCCTAATCTATCTTATCTATTATTTGGGAATTTTAAATTCTCATAACCCACCTAACCACCCGCTAAGCCTAGTCCTAGGCTCTCCTACACCCCTAATCCCTAATCATCAACCTAATCCCTATCTAATCCCATCCTTATGCTTAATTAATCCCTAAGAGGATTTTAAAATTGGAGGATTCTATAATCCTCTCTATTCTAACCCCTCCTCTCTAGAAGCTTCTAAATCTAGAGGCTTCCAAATAATTTTAAATTCCTTGGATAATTCTCATACATTGATCTCCCTCAACTAAGTTTAAACCTCAATCATTTATTTTCTCCTTCCAAATCTATTTAAACAACCTCTCTCCTCTATTGGATCTATCTAGAGAAATCATAACAAATCCATGTCAATCCAATCCTTCATTGAATCAATTATCAAGCATCCTCATCATGCCATCATAATATCCATAATATGAGTCAAGGTAACCAATCATCCTAATCTCTTTATTTTCATTCTATTTGATCCTGGTTTAAAGCATTCAACTTTAGGATTTAAGTGTATTATTGAATAATTTGTTCATCTAATTACACTTAATTATAATGGCTTTAGACTCTACTTAGTAGTTTGAGATTTGAGTGGTTTAAATTAGTTAGATTTAATCCATAGAGCTCAAATTTCATCTACAACCAAATTTACAATAGTTGGATCATAAATAGTCAAATTTACTAATGAAAAGATTTATATGATCACCAGTATGTTCTACAGATAAAAAATGATGAATTTTTTAATTACAGATCAAAGATTATCAGGACAAGTTTTGACTAGCTTAAATAGAAACTGTAATACCGTAACTTGTGATGGCAATATCTCTATTACTAAGTCAAAAGTGCAGGTTTAAGAGTTATGATATTGTACCTCAGCTACCACCAGTTTGATTCTTGGCTAACCCTACTTGTTCCTACACATAGATGACAAAAACCCCTTATAATCAATACCAAATATTTAAAATGTCCCTATATAGGAGGTTAGAAATAGAAAAAAATAGTGATATTAAGATAACCCAAAAACTCTACAAAACTAAAATTACAAAGGAAAAATCATGATTAATAGAGCAAGATCACTACTCTTAAAGTAACGATATTACACAAAGGTGAAGATCTTGCCAAAACCCAAAAACCATTAGCGATTAAAGCCAAATGTTAATGCAATATCATTGATATAACTATAAGAATGTGACTATAATACTATTAATACTAGTGGAAAACCACAACTCTCCTATACATGATTATTTTTTCAAAATCTGATCCTTGATTTACGTCTAGTTATACTTGTAATCTTCTAAATCACTTCCAAGAAGCTCAAGAGGTTAGATTTAGGGAGCAACTCCCACTGTGGTTGTCAAAATATAGCCTAAATTTTAGATTCTTCCAATATTACTATTTTTAGCAATAAAACCCCAAAATGTAAACAACATCAAATAGAGAGGATAAAGAGATAATCAGATGTTTATAATGAGATTTATTACCATCATTTTAACTCTTGTAGCTCCCCTCCAATATTTCCAAACCGACTTGAGTGAAAAATAAGTGGATTGTTGGATTGATTGATTATGCTTGCTTAATGACTTCAATGGATTTTTGGCTTGATAATGGCTTTGATAGGGCTATATAGATGCAAAATGGATGGTTATAGATGCAAGATAGATTCAATCTTTTCTAATTTCTAAGTTAATTTTCATGAAGGGATTGGCTTATTTATATAGCCATGCGAGGGAAAATCAATGGCTCAAATTTAATTTTGAGCCATTGAGATCAATGGCCAAGCAATTTCCAAAGAATTTTAATTCCTTGGAAATATATAGAATAGAGTATTCTAGAGAAAAAGGGGTTAAATTAAAAGAGATTCTAGAATTCTCCAATTCTAGAATCTCTATTAAGGAATAGGGTTGTAGGAATAACTAGTTTAGTAGGGTGGTAAATGGGTAAGTGAATAAAATTTATTTTTAAATTGGTAAGTGGGTTAATGGGTAGGTTAGTAGGTAAGTAAGATTAGTTAGTAGGCTAATGAAGGTGACTAAATTATTGTAAGGGTATAATAATGTTTGTATAATGTAGGAAATATGAAATGGAATATTAGTTAATTAGTTGGAAATATAGTTATAGGGTAAATTAGTGGAATTATTATAATTATCAAGGTGAGCAAATTTAGGTGCATACACACTAATTTTAAAGTGGCATGCTTGAGAAAGGAAAACATTCTAGTCACATATGGCATGCCATAGAAGATTGTGATAGACAACACTTCCAAATTTTCCTTATTATAACTCATCATATTATGCTACAAATATGGGATATAATTATCTCATTCTTTAGATTATTACCTGTAAGAGAATGTCCATTCAAAATCAATCAATTAAAACATCATTACTATAATCTGCAAGATGATAGATGCAACTATAAGTACTTGGCATAAGAAGTTATATGATGAACTATGAGTTAATTGCATCACCCCTAAAAAAAAGCATTAGCATGTTTCCATTTTTATTGATGTGTGGTATTGATGCTCTAATTCCCATTTATGTATAATTACCTACCCTAAAACTATTTAAACCAATTAAATATGATATTTTTATAAATTCTCTAAATAAAATGATCATGTACTTAAATAAGTTGGGGGATGAAATAATTATAGTTGTTAACTAGATCGCTAAGCATTAGAGCAAAGTGAAGAAACTATTTGAAAAAAAGGCTAGATAGAGGAAATATCAGATTGGTGATCTAGCTCTCTTCTAGGATAAGAAAAGAGAATCAAGACGCAATCATGAGAAGCTTGAATCTCTATGGATAGGTGAATTTCTTTATTTTTATTGAGATAACACATAGAAACTTCCTTATTAAGATAGAAGCCATCTCCCATTATCCTACAATGGAAAATACCTAAAACATTTTAAATAATGAAAATAGATTGTCCCCTACATGTACACAGGTGAATTATGATTTTATTATGTTTCCCCTTTCATTTTGTGTGTTTTTCCTTTCTCATGTTATCTGTGTTGTGTCAAAATGCCCATAGATATTATTGATCACCTGTTGGTTATGGTATTGTTTTGAAATAGAGATTTAGGAGTCTGAACTATGTCATGCACAATCCATGTCACTAGTTAGACTCAATTTTTGTACTTAAAAATTACATACACATTATCTTTTTAGTACAACAAGAATTCAAATATATTTTTTTGTCATGACGACTAGGCAATTTAGATATCATTTTGACTCTTGTTTGTGTCATTTATATTCAACCACTCATATTATGATTCCCAAGTGAGTCAACCATCATCTTTTAATCTTGAGTTAGTGCCTTAGAAGGTCTCGTAATTGAGAATATTCTATGTTAAATCTAAAATTTGAAGTTGTGAGTCAAATTTTTTTCCTATTAAGCCAAACTAGTAAACTTGTTTATCTTGACCTGTTCCACTTCAAAAAGTCTATCATTTTCACATGGAGTTGGAGTGTCAAAATAATAATAACCTTTTTCTAAGGTATTATCCCCTATCCCTATGTATCTATTATGTTTAATTATAATGTGGAAGTAAAATTTCTAGTGAAAAATAAGTTATATTTATAAAAGTCTAACATGACCCTTCACTATCCCCTACCACCTAATAATTTATATAGGGAATCCAAAATTTTCAACCTAAAAATCCAAACTTTGTAAATTGTTATTAGTCATCGTATCTCTATCATCATGCCCCAAATTGGGAGGTTAATCAATAAATTCAATAAAAAAAAAATAGTTTTATTTGAAAGGTTGCTAAAATAAAAAAGAATATCTATTTTTTCTAATGTGTAAAGAGCCACTTTAACAAGGGTCATGGAGCAGATATTCCCTACCTCTATTGTGTCAATTGAAGATTTTGGAGGTTAAGTTATAGGTTAGTAAGACAAAAATTGTACATTAGCAAAAGTAGTCTATATCATTGACTTATAATAGACATCAATGATAGTAGGATGTGCACAAAATCTAGTTATTAATATACATACATACATGTATGTATGTATATATGTGTGTATATGTATGTACACACACACACAAATACATATATATACATGTGTGTGTACATACATACATACATATATATATATATATATAGGTATATAGGTATGTATGTATGTATACACACACACACAAAGAGAGATACATATATATACATGTGTGTATATATATACATACATGTATGTATATATATATACACACACACATGTGTGTGTGTATATATATATGTATATGTGTGTGTGTATATATATATATGTGTGTGTGTGTGTGTGTGTGTGTGTGTGTGTGTATATATATATATGTATATATATATATATATATGTATGTATATATATATATATATATGTATATGTATATATGTGTGTGTGTGTGTGTATCTCTCTCTCTCTCTCTCTCTCTCTCTCTCTATATATATATATATATATATATATATATATATATATATGTATATGTATGTATGTATGTATGTATGTATGTATGTATGTATGTATGTATGTATACACACACACACACACACACATATATACATGTGTGTATATATACACATACATACATACATACATATGTATATACACATACATACATGTGTGTGTGTGTGTTTTTGTATTTGTGTGTGTGTCATATGTACATGTGTGTATGTGTGTGTGCGTGCGTACATGCTTGTCAGTGTTAAAAAAAAATCTCTTCTTTAGATAGGTAAATAGAAAATTAGAAAGTATGAAATTTTTTAAAAAAATAGAAAAATTAAATAAAAAATGAAGTTGCATTTTTTTGAATAGGTAAGTGATAAATTAGAAAGTAGAACAGATTTGCTAGAGAAACTTGTTATAAATAAAGTGCGAATAATTGTAATAAAAATTTGAACCAATCATTAAAAAGTAAATATAATATTTTATAGTATATTCCAACATTTTTAAATGCAAAATTTTATAATTGTTAGAATAATATATCAATTCAACTATTTTGATTGGCTATAATGAAAATATTATGTACTTTGAGTAAAATCTATAATGCCCTACTTTGACAAAGGACTAATTTTAAAAAAATTACATAATTGTGCATTTCTCCATCATACACTCCCTGATTTAAAGGACCAAATTTTAGTATGGGTTGCACTAAAGTGTCTCTTTTTTATATTCATGGAAAAGTAAGGTGCATAAGTAGATAAGGGTTCCCATTGGGAAAAAGATCCAATGGAAAAATATATAATGTATTCGATTCAAATTGGAATACATGCATCTCATCACAAAGGTTTATACTAAGTTTGATATTTGATGGGTAGGCTTGACCCTGTGTCCATATGAATGTTAAAATTGAAGGTAAACTCTATACAATGTAAATTTAATTTAATTTACAACATAATGTTGACCATAGTTGTCAAATAGAGAGGATTTAGAGGAGTTCATGGGTTTTCTTATAGTTTCTTAAAATCATGGAAATAAAATGTAAATAAACACTAGATTATAAAATGCTTACATATTTTAATTACAAATTTTAATTAAAATCCCTATTCATTGTTGGTTTATATTCATCTTTTTTTTTATATGGGTAAAAGTGAGGGTTTTAAAGGAAACCCACAACTTAGTATAAAACTAAAAATGACTAATCAAGAAGGTCATAAAATGAAGCTAGCAATATAGCAATCAGAAGAAGTATGAAATGGCCTCCAAGTGACAAATAAAACATCAACAAAAACTTACAGCCAAAATTTAGCAAATAGTCAATGCAAAATAGGCCACCAATTAGCAAGCAAACAAGGAGTCATCTACTAAAAAACCCCAAACCCTCTAAAGGAAACCATCCTCTGAGCTACCAATAGATTAAAATAGGAGAAAAATGATTGATTAACCATGGGACATGGCCAACATTCTTCCTTGATGAGAAAAGATACCCTCTATTATCCATTGAGAGCCATATTTTACCATCTCCTCTACATCTAATATCAACCTTTTAGCATCTGACCTTCTCCCTTTCCTTTTGATTCAATAATCCAAAATATCACTGGTCTTATCATGATAAGATGATAAGAGGAGGCAAAAATTGTAGTTGGAAGATGAGAGCTCAGGGTCATAACAAGAGTAGGTACCTCCCTCAGAGGGACCACCTGCTTAGGGGAGGAAAAACTAGCCTTAGGTATAGAAGGAGGAGGAGGAGACTCAAAAATATGTTAGAAAACTCCATGATTCTGCCAGAGGAAATCATGATCAAGGGATCCCTCCTTCCAAACCAACCAAGCAATAGAAGATAGAGGGTGAAGACCTATAGAGTTACACCTAGTAGAATGATGCCTAAGGATATTACAGCAAAAGCATCTGAATGACAGGACTTCATAGTTGAAAAACAAATTCCAAAACCCATGAGAGGATATCAACATATAATTGAGTGATAGAGAGGTTTGTATAGATCAACAATAACATAGGGTTCATGAATCTACTACCCAATGAGTTATCATCAAGTTTCACAAAAGAGCCCACATGATTGAACCACAACATGATGTACTCATCTTTCCTCAAAATGGGTGGAAGATTGTATAATCTTATCCAAATGGGAGAAATCAATATAACTACCTCTATATGGTCAAATAAGGGTGATCATGAATTAAAAAGGGAACCCAAAATTACCAAAGAACCATGATCTTGAAGACTAAAATAAGTCCATGTCAAAGGAGCTTTGGAAAACAACTTGTAAAAAGCTAGTGTTGAGCATTGTGAAGGAAGAGAAAAGGAGATCCAAATCATCGAGGCCTAGTTGATCAGATGTGAGGGTGAAAGAGGGGAGTGCACACATTTTCCAAACTAGCATTTACTACCAATGTCATCCTCCATACCTAAATAGTCAGGTCTGACAACTCAACCTTCGGAGTTTCCATTAAAAAAGACATAGGGTCATCCCCTAGCGAGAAGGAGAGAGGGGTAGAAGACTGAGTAGCCCTAGGAGGAGGAATACACGCACCATTTTATATTTGATTTTATTAGTGTTAATTTTTAATCTAGTATAATTCTCTAAGTTTTATTCCAATTTAATATTAGATTCAAGAAATGGATAAGCTATTATCTAATATATAATTACCATCAATGTTTTGAGCTACCTATTAGTTAATTTCTATTCATAGACCTATAAATTGGCCAACCTTATAGCTTGGGGTCATTTTCCATCTTTGACACTTGCTTGTTAGTCATGTTGTGAGCTCTAAAGGGATGTCTAGTCAATCCATTGTCTAGTCACATTTCAAATTTACCTTAGTATTCATTTTAGGTATGTATACCCTATGTCAAGCTTGAGTCATGTAGTTTCATGGTGCCCAAAGTGTTTAGTTGTCCCTTATCCACATTGAAGGGTTCTTAACATAAGGGAGATGCAGTAATGAAGGCAAATGGAGGGAATAGTTTGATAAAGGCCAGAAAACACTTTAGTCCTACATAATCATCAAATGTATGCCCACTTTTAAACTTTAAAGGATCATTATAAATAATATTTTGTGATTTAATTAAGGTTTAATTGATTTTTGGGGTGTTCCATATGCATTCACATGGTGATTTACTTGTTGAGCCTCTTTTAGATCCATGTACTTGAGCCTAGTCAATGGTTTTAACCATAATAAGATGTTATTTTGGCCTTAATTAACCACTATATCACCCTATACACCTCTAAAATACCTTATGAGCCTCATTAAACCATTATAGTATTATTTCATAACCCAATTAGATCCATCATTGCCTTGGTCAAAGCTTATTTCCTCCAAAATGGGCCCACACATGCTGATTTATGACCTTTCACCTCCCCTGAGTCATATAACTAATTCAAATGCTATCTTTCCCTCCTATTTCCCCTCCACAAAAACATTAATCTACATTTTAGGGATAAAGTAAGAATATTTGTAGGAAAATGGGAAGTTTGTAGGTGTTTTCTCAATAGTATAAATGTGTATTATATGGATCGTCTTAGTCAGGGGCATATCCTTGCAGGGTGAGTTTAGAGATATTCAATGGTGGAAGAAGAAGAGTGTTTCAGCTTGGTAAGGTCCCAAAACCATTGCTCCTCTACATCGAGCTCATTGGAAATCTTAGAGGACCTCACAAATTCATGGTTATTCTATACAATAGGAGTAAAATGGGGGTCCAGGCTTTTACCCAAAGGAGGTACACTCAGGGGGCTAATCATCCATGGAATTTGTCTAGAATTTGAATCTCTATCCTCTATGAACATTCACTAAGAAACTAAGGCACTTATGCACCCTCCTTATCTACATAGGCACTTTTGAAACCAATGATTTTCTAAGTATTTTGATTCATTTTTCTAAGATTAATCATTTGTCATATTTTCTTAAGTCATGTAGCATCCTTCCATGATGATTTTAACATAGAATCCACTCATGTGAGCTCATATAGCATGCCAATTTCCTTGACTAGTTTATGGGCATGGTTTGTTACTAGTCTATACAAAGCATAATGTTTAGGTGCCTCTATCAAGGGTTGTAAGCAAAGTTTGCAAGGTTATAAAGATACATCATGGCTCTCAATGTCTTCTCACCTAGATTCAAGGTTCAATGGTCTTGCTTTTGCCTCAAAGCACTTCATGGAGATCCATCTCTTTATGGTTGAGAAACACTGCATAGTGGACTATGTGTATGGTCCAAGAGCACTTACAAGATTCCAATGTGCCTCAAGGGACATTAAGGAGGTGGTAATACAGTGTTGGATTGTCTTCATGCCTTTAGAACATCTTCCCGATCCTCCATAATGGTTTTATAGTCCTTGTAAACCTCTTTCTATGTTTTTAGACCACTCAATCACATTTTTTTAAAGTTTAATGTTTGTTTGTGGATATTAAGGTAACCCTGAGAATCCTATGTTTCATTATGAGACCATAAACACTTTGTTTTTGACTCAAAACATTTATGTCTATGTGTATATGCCTTGTGGTATCTATAGGGTCTACTTGGGTTGGTCTTAGGGGAGGTCTTATGTTTAATCCATGCCCATTCCATTTTCACATAGACCCACTATAGTTTTAGTGCCATTATGTTGTGTTACCACTGTGTGTTATGCTCATTACACTCCAATGTGTCTACACTGTCACCTTCCCCATCCACTTAACATCCCAAAAAAATTGATCATCCCAAGTTGGCTTCCACACTATAGTAGAAACATCCATACAATTAAGGTAATCAAAATTTATACCTGAATGGCCATGTGACAACATAGGAGTTTAAGGAGAACACCTACAATCAGCCATAAAAGTCAATGTAACAAGGCCTCAAGCAGAGCTATTAAAATTATCCAAGATGTAAGAGTTGACATGAACATCATGAATTGAGCATTCCCAAAGGGATATTGGATGTGATATAGACCATTCATGCTATAGTCATCAAACACCCTATAGGTTATCTCCCTCCTAACACAGGCTTAATAACAAGCCTACAACAGTCATGGTGAGAAAGGATCACAGGGTGGCATTTTTAGTCTATATTGGTGTCTCCACCCCATGTGAACTTTGAAAGGGAAGAATTAACATAAATTAAATAAGGATCACATTATTAAAGGTGTATATCTGATAGCCACCACCCCTGAGAAGACAAGATGACATCATCACAGTCAAGAGGACATATAGTATAGGCAAGGGTGAGGCCTAAGCAGAGTGGACATAGAGGTTCTGAGGGAAAATAGTGTTTAAAGGATACCACCTAGCTATGTTAATCATCCTAAACATGTGATGAACACTTCCTAGAATCACCAACACCCTCATATCAAAGGATGTAGGCCATATTTCAAAATGCAAGTCTGAGTGCACTTTCTAGCAGATAGTTTGAGGTTATTTTGAGCCAAAATGAGGATATAAACCCCTTACAATCACAACCAGGTCCCCAAATTCAATGCAGAAGGTGGTCATGACCTAAGGAAATGGTCCATATCCTCACTTGGATAAGACAAATAATGGACATGCTCATTTTGTTAATCTTAGACCAAGGCTTATCTAAGTAGATAAATAGTGAGGTTAGAGCCATATTTGAGTTGTATGGTGTCTGTAGTCAAATTAGGGTCCATGAAGGCTTCTCTTTCAAGGTGGAATGATGTCTAATATCCCTAGAAACCTCTCTTGAGGTCTAACACCTAGTTTTATGATCAAAAACCTTGGGGATGGGTTAGTGCAGGCAAGCAATCAATCTTACAATCAAACCTCAGTGATAACTTAAGACATTTGCAAGTTGTTGTGATCCATCAAATGGCCAAAGTGAAGAGTAGAGGCCTGTTTCATACCCAAAAAAGTAGTTTCAAGGATTAGAAGGTGGAAAGAATGGTCTAAATGCCCAAAAAGCTAACTCAAGCTAGTCCACTTATGTGTAAGCATTTTGAGGGGCATATTCACATGCTCACCCACTTCACCACATGCATCCTTTGATCTATAGATCCTAAAGGAATTTAAATATCCATAAGAACTAAACATCCATGGAAATTTTATTGGAAATGGGGGGATAAATTATATGAACAATTTTTAAGAAACTAGGGACTCAAATCTGCCTACAACTAACCCTAAGACCAACTTTTGATGTTCATAGCTCTATAGAGCCTTTGCATGAAAATATAGCCTATTCATGGTAGTGGGGTTCAATGCCCTAAACACCCATGGCCTTTGTTTTAGGTTTGGACGTCCATACTCTAGGAACAATCCTTAAGATGGTGGACACCTCCAACCCTACACAAAGCATAGAAATCACCCGATGGTGAAAATTTACCTCAAAACCCATTCAAATGTAAGTTTATAGCTATGAAACCATCTTTAAGGTCCTCTGAGGTCCCTTGGGAACCACCATGGCTCCCTGGTTGGCATATGTAGGGCCAACATTGTATAAAAAAGGCCTATAAAGGCTAGTTTGAGCTCAAATACCAAGATGCAGAGGATATTCATATGCAAGATGAGTTAGGGTAGGAAGGACTCTCAAGGAACTTGACTAAGTCTCTAAAGGTCTCTATGTTATCCTCCATGACTGGTTTAAAGGTAGAAAGTTGCAGGTGTTGGAGAACTTAACTTTATGTATTGTAAAGGGGAAAATTGACACCATAGAGTTAATATTATCACTCTCTAAGGTATCTAAGATCCTTATCCAATCATCTATGGGGTAGACATGGTTTTTGAACCAATGTACATGTCAATAACTATAGTTGAAGTGTGAAAATAGAGTGATACCCAAAGTCCATGATGAGTGTGACACCAAAAGAGTGGACCAGAACATAGTTTGAAAGGTTGAAAGGTTGTATATTCTCCTTGGGGGAATTATTTCTTTGTTCTAAAACCCTTTGGTCTAACCCAAGCCTTGGAAGAACCATCATAATGTAGCTTCATATTTGCAGACCTACAAAGGCTACTTAAAGAGCAAGTTTTCCATAAAATAAGCACCTTCAAGGACTCACCAAGGCAAAATGGGTATGTTTAATAAATCCATATGTTCATGGGAGGTAAAGGGGATTTGTATCTTGGGATTGGTATAGGTGGTTCATAAATCCAAACTCAAATCTTTAAGACCCGAGCCTAAAACCCCCAAACCCTCTAAAACCTCCCTTAAACCCTAATAGCAACCAGTCTAGAGAGGTTTAAATAAAAATCCATTATCTTGATAAAAATGCCTAGTTTATCACTTAGAACCTATAGGCAACTTAGAGGGGCTTTATCTCATGGCATTGGATGGCACAGAAGGTGTACAGATGCCTCTTGAGAGGGCAAAATAGCAATATTTTTTTTTCAATTTTTGTGTTGTAGGGCCTATCAAAGTATTATAGACCATGGAGGGAGTAAGTACAGGACTTATTATACCTATTTGACATCAATTCAACCCATGAAACTCATTGAAAGGATTCTCATCATCTTGTTCAAAACTGCTAGTCTATGATGCAGTCTATTTAGCCTAGTAATGCAAAGGTAAGGTTTGTTACAGGTAGAGAACTCTTCAAGAAACTCAACACCAATGCACTAAGTTCCTTCCAAATATTGTCTAAGTTTCATTAGACAAGTTTGAAGCCTAAGTTTAGCTCTTGAATTAATGGCACAGTGAATATGAACAAATTTTTGGAAAGCTGACTACACAAGCCTACTTATCAAGCAAGTAGAAGGGTCTAGTGAATATAAGGTGGTTTTAAGGTATAGATTGACCATTTACAGTAATTTTAACTATAATTTGGATGAGCCTACACCAAAATGGGAGTCATTACTATAGGTTAGAAGCAAATTCATGTAGCATTTGGCATGCATATTGATGCAAAGGTTGCTTAATGCCCAAAAGGACCTAATTGCACACCCATATGCATTGAATAGCTACCAAAGGGAAGAATGTGGATCTATTTTATGGAATTTCAGATCATTATTGAATATAATTACTGGATTTATATCCACTTCAACTCCAAATTGGGCTCATTAAGGGAGTGTCAACCCTCAAAGAGGGAGAAAATGCTTGTGTAACTACCCCATACCATTTTGGGCTCATTGATGACCCATTTTATGCCAAAAATACTTCTCTCTTATCTTCCATTTTATCTATAAATTTAGGCATTGATCTCTTTTTTACCATCCTTCAGTTGGGTGTGGCAAAGTTTTACCAAAATCATTGTATAAATTCTTTTGAAGCAATACAAGACAAGTTTAGATTTTGATTGAATGTTGAGTTTATCTCATTGAAGTTTGATGTACCAAATGTATGTTGCCTTTTCATCATTTATATGTCCTTGATGTACCTTGATTCTAGGCTTGTTAGTTTCTTCTAGGTTGTGTGATGTTTTAGCTAGTTAGATATCTCTTGAAGTGTCAAAAAGCCTATAGTGTCTTGCATAGACCTTTTCTTTTTTGTCCTTCAAGTTGCATGTCTCTACCCAACCTTCATTCAAAATACTTATGTTTGAAACATTTTTGGATAGTTTTATTAACCCTCATCTTCATGAGATTCATCAGTAGTTTCAAATGAGATAGTTGAGAGTGGATCATTCACCATTCAGTGCATCACCACCTAAAATAGACCTTGCTTTCCTATTTAATCTCTTTCCCTTTTCCTTGTGATGGATTTATACTTTAGGAAGGTACTATATTAGCATATCAAGGGAGATAACCCCTTAAATTCTAGATGTTTGACTTACAACTAGACAGCCCACAGTCTTAGGTTAATCTCATGTTGGGCTAGATTTGAGTAGAGGATTTGAATAATTCTCTTCTCAACTAGGGTGAAACCTAAAACTCTAAAAATTATGGCATGCCCGATGGGACTGAAATCAAGGCACTTAGATATCCTCTTGGGATAGCTTGGAAATGTGGGAGGACACTTGGAAGTCTTGGAATAGTCATTAGTGGATTGGAGGGCAAGTTCATGCACCAAATCTCTACTAGGTCTGCTTCAAAAGGTAAGCAAGTTCAGTTCATTGAGTTACCATTACATTTTTTAAGTAGAAAGAGGGTTCCTATTTCAAACCCCAACCTCACACCTCCTACTTCTCCCACATCTCCAAACTCTACAAATTTTTCCCATACATAGTACCCTAAAAGTCCATCAATCCAAATGGCAAGGCCTAGATTGCAAGCCTTTGTCTCCTTCAACAGTGGAAAACCTCTTAACCTTTAGCAATATGATTATATCCCTGTTTCCTCAAATATTTTACCATACTTTATAGGAAAAAACTCCACCACTCCTATAAAGCATATATTTGACATTGCAAACCTTTGCTCAGTGCATAATATCACCCAAGAGAACATAGCCATGAGACTACTAGCCACATCCTTAAAAAGAAAAGCCCTAAAATGGTATTTTGACTCCTACCTCAATCAATACCTATAATGAGTTTGGTGAGTGTATTTTCAATCATTTTTAGGATAGGAGTGACCATGTGTCACTAGTTGAATAACTCACCTCAATCAAGAGGGCACCCCAAAAATCTATGGTTGATTTGAACTATAGATTCCAACAAACTTGGGATAGAATCCCTATCATCATTAAACCCCACACCCAATTATGCTTTTATTTACTACTTGAGAGCATTGAACTCAGATGTTGTAGTCATGATCTAATTCATGGGTGGGACAACTCTGCTTGAAGCTTATGAGATATTTATAAGGGCAAAAATATATTTGATACAAATAGGGAAACTCATGCAAAGAACTCTTGTGCCCCTCTTTCCTAAACTCCAACCAACTCCACCTACCATTACTCCATTTCATACTCTAAATAATCAAGTACAACCTGATGACAACCAAGTGGATAGACTTAGGAAAATTAAAGGCTTATTGAAGGCACAAAATAATAATCTAGTGGCTTTAGAAAGGTAGCAACAAACCTCATATAGACCATGCTAAGGCCCCTACCAATCTCAATATCCTTCTTAGTCCTACAACAAACCCCCTTATCCATAAAATCAACAAGCCCAAGGCCAAATCACTCAAGTTAGACCTTATAATAGTTACAATCCCATAGCTACAAGTAGCTCAAGGGCCTTGATTCCCACACAAAACAACCTTGCACAAGAAGGCCAATGGCAATAATCAGGGGGGCAGTCTAATGAGATGGTAATGGCTGAAAGTGGAGAAACATAATAAGATCTTAGTTGGAAACATGCTCCTCTATTTCAAGGTGATAACACAATGCCTCCTCCACCACAAGGTCCTTTAATGAATCAAGGTAACATGATTTCCATAACACCATTAGATGCTTCAAACCAACATTAAGCAAATATGGGTAAGGCATCATCTGATCCTGCTTGCATGAACTTTCAATAAGGGGAGCATGTATTTGAACATGTAACATCAAACATGGGGGAAAATTCATGTAAGGTAGATGAATCAGTTGCAGCCCATACAAAAGCTAATAGGATGATGATGGAGGATAATCTAGGGTAGCCTAAGGTATCTTCAACACCTCCATAAGTTAGTCAATAACCTACCATTTTAAACAAATCCACTAAGGCCCATACACCTCAACATGTACCTCAGAATCATGGATAACAACATAAATCTCCTTTTGTCCCTCAAGTCATTCAAGTGTCAAGTGACACATCTACATCTAAGGTGCAATTCAAGACCACCAATCTTTCATTCAACATTGTGAATCACATGAAAAGTTCCAATGTCACCATGTCCATGTGGAATGTTATATCTATCTCAAGGTAGAAATAAATTATCCAACAAGAGCTCTCCAAGCTCTCTCATGTGAATAAGGTAGTTGATAAGGTAAGCACTATTTTTATCAATACTAGCCAACCTAGTCAAGTTAAAGTTCTTATTCAAGATCAAGCTCATAATGGTGTCCAACCTCCTAAGGTTTTTAATCCCCCCTCCATTTTACTTGTCAGTCATCATAGGGTACTGTCTTTTCCACAATTACATGATAGATTATGGTGCATTAACTTCAGTCATGCCCAAAGCTATATCAGACAAACTTAAGATTAAGTATGTGCATAATGAAAAGGGTGTTCTTTAGTTGGATGGTTCTCCCACCAAAAAAATAAGTGTCTTGAAAGACCTAAATATTACATTATCAGCCTACCCAAATTATGTGATTACCTAAGATGTTATGGTTGTTGACTTACCCCCATACTTTTCCCTATGCCTATCAAGGGACTTTACTACAAAAATTGGGGGTTACTTATCCTCTGATTAGTCATACATGGTCTTTAGGACCAGATATGGCACTAGGGTCATTGTTAGGTCTGAACCTATCTCTAGGTTCCATTTTGAGCCTTATATGCCCAACCTTGTAAATATCAACAACACCATACTTGATCAAGATGAAAATGTTAGTGAACAAGAGCCTCACGATCATATTGACGGCATTTCAGACCTCTACTTGGATTAATGGGAAATTGAAAATAATGGATTTGATCCTTATAACAACATTGATGAAGTAGATTTATGAGTATAATCTGTACATGAGGAAGGTGATGCCATACTTTGTTTGACAAGCATAACTCAAGAAGAAGATAGTTTATGGACCTTATACTTTGATGGATCAAGGTCAAAGAATGGTATTTGGGCTGGAGTCATGTTGATTTCACCCTCAAATTAGAAATACTACTTAGGTACAGGGTTCCAATTTAGTTACACCTCAAACACAATTGAGTATTAAGCTCTTTTACATGGGTTACAAGAAGCAAGAAGGAGAAGTGTCAAACTCTTTCAAGTAAATGGTGATAGTGATCTTGTTGTGAAACAAGTAAAGGGCATAAGTGCATTCAAGAACCATCATTTGAAGGCCTATAAGCACCATGTATGGGACCTCATAGAATATTTCTTGGCATTCAACATACAATCCATGCCAAGGGAGGTAAACCAACATACAGATAGGCTCGAAGCCATTAAAAATCAGTATGATATTTCTAGAGGGGATAAAAGGTAGTTAAATTCAAGCCAAGATCAAGGTCATATGTAGGCCAGTTGTACCTGACAATGAGGTGAGTTGGCAGGTTTTTGATAATGATGAACAAATTGTTTGTTTTCTCATGCAAGAGGTAGAGTTCTACCACAAGAATCAAAACAAGTTCCAACACCAATATGATGATAAGATAGTGAAGTTGAGGTCTAAAAATATGACTAAGGGAATTGTAAAATTATAAATCATCTTCAATGAAGATGACTAGATGAGATAATACAAGGCATGTATCTCAGCCAAGGAGGAACATTATGAAAGGGTAGACATTTTTAAAGACAAGTTGTTGAAATTGGGAAAGATTAACATAATAGAAGAGAGAGTTGGCTATGTTGCTTTGTGCCAAGAGTATTCAGATGTATTTGCATGGAAATACAAGGATCTGAAGGGTTTTGAATCCAAACTTTCACAACATACCATTGAATTGGAAAGCAATGTAAAATTGGTCAGGTTGAAACAAAGTCCTATCAATCCAAAGGTAGAGGAGTTGATGAAAAGGGAATTGTTGACATTGATTGAGTCAAGGATAATATTTCCCATCAAACATTCTTCACAGGTGGAAAAAATTGTGCCAATGAGGAAGAAGAATGGGTAAATATGCTTGTGTGTTGAGTTTACAGACCTCAACAAGGTGTCTCTAAAATACCATTACCCACTGCCCTTAATGGGCTAGATTCTTCAAAAGATTGCAGGCTCTTAGGGGTTCTCATTACTTGATGGATACTTCGATTACAATCAGATCATGGTCAAGGAGGAGGATATAAATAAGACTTCCTTCACCATAAAATGGGGTACTTATGCATACATGAAGATGCCCTTGTGCCAGTGAGGAAGAAGAATGGGGAAATATGCTTGTGTGTTGACTTTAGAGACCTTAACAAGGTGTCTCTAAAAGACCATTACCCACTGCCCTTAATGGGATAGATTCTTTATAAGATTTTAGGATCTTAGGGGTTCTCATTAATTGATGGACACTCTAGTTACAATCAGATCATGGTCTAGGAGGAGGATAGACATAAGACTGCCTTCACCACAAAATGGGGAACTTATGCATACATGAAGATGCCCTTTAGACTATCTAATGTAAGGGGAAATTTCTAAAGGGAAATGGATGTTTCCTTTGAGGGTTTAATCAATGACATGGTGCTCATCTATCTTTATGACATCACTATTTTTTCAAAAGACCCAACATACCACATATCTCACTTGAAACTATTCTTTGAAAGATGCAGACAATTTGGAGTGTCATTGAATCTTAAAAAGTGCATTTTTTTTTCATGAGGGAAGGTTGTTGGGCCATGTAGTGTCCAAATATGGTCTTTCTATAGACCCTAAGAGAGTTTAATCAATTCTTTCCTTACCCTTGCCCAAGCACAAGAAAGGTTTGTAGAGTTTCTTGGGGAAGATTAATTTTATAAGAAGGTTTATCCTAGGCTTTGCAGAGTTGATCAAGCCTCTTACTCACATGTCAAGGAAGCACAAGGAGTTTACATGGAGCAAATAAGTTAAGAGAGGATTTGAGGCCATATCTCATGCCCCTACACTTCTTAACCCTAATTTTAGCAAATAATTCTACTTATATGCCTTCTCTATGTCAAATGCAATCTCTCCCATGTTAATGTAGTAGAATGGTGAATGCCTAGAATAACCTATTGCCTTCTTTAGTCAGGCCTTAAAAGGATATGAGGAGAGGTATAGTTTTTTACAAAAGTATGTTCTTGTTGTAGTGAGAGGTTTGAATAAATTTAGGCATATGGTCTTTAATAGCAAGATCATACTCATGGTAGTACACCCAATCATTAATGAGTTCATACTCAATCGAGACCTCAATGAGAAGAGGTCTGGGTGGGTAAAAAAGTGCATGGAGTATGACCTTGAAGTTAGAGTTACAAATATCATTGGGGGTAGAGGGTTATGTGAGCACCTTGCAATAGAGCTAAGGAAGGTAAAGATCAAGTGTCGGTAGTCCATGATAGCTAATAAACAGTTGTAGGAAACACACATTTCAATTGGACACATGATGTGATCAGGTTTTTCCAATCATACCAATGTCCTATGGGGTTAGATAGATCCAAGAGGAGGCACTTTAAGTTTCAAAGTATACCTTATGTTCTGATAGATGGAGTAAATTTCAAGAGGGACATAGGAGGCATGATTTTGAGGTATGTGGAATCATGTTAAGTGGACAAGTTGCTTGAATATTTCCATGATGGTATAGCTGGTGGGCACTTTGGTGCCAAGACTACAACCTCCAAGATCATTATAGATGGTTAATTTTGGCCCACATTGTTTAGAGATGCACACTCTTGGGTAAGGAAATGTTCAAAATGTGCCATGTTCATTGGCAAACAAAAACTGGTTACCCTTCCCTTGCAACCAATACAAGTAAAACAACCCTTCATGCAATGGGCCTTGGATTTCATAGGGATGATACATCCCCCTTAAATTAAAGGACATAATTTGATAATCACATCGACAAACTACTTCACAAGGTGGGTTGAAGCAATTGCCCTCAAAGAAGCCAATGAGAATTATGTCTTAGACTATTATGACAACCTTGTGACCAAATTTGGTGTGCCTTCCATAATTATTTCTGACAATGCATTGGCCTTAAAAAATAACAAGTTATGTGAGTGGTCCCTTTCACATGGAATTTATCTCAAAGAATCCTCTAATTATTTCCCACATGGAAATGGAATAGCAGAGTCCACAAATAAGAACTTATTGAGGATCATCAAGAGGACAATGGAAGATAGTCAGAGGGAGTGGCATAATAGATTGAGGACTACCATATGGGAAGACAGAGTGACACGTAATAAGTCTACTAAATACTCCCCATACATCCTTATCTATGGGAGAGAAGAAAAAGATCCTATCTCTCTTGAATTGCCTGCACTAGAGCTTGCCCACCAACTTGAGCTCTTAGAGGATGATGTTATGCAATTAAGGTTAAATGAACTAAGACAGCTAGAGGAGACAAGGGACAATGCCATTCACATCATGTGGTCCAATCAACACCAAGTGAAGAAGTAATTTGACAAGAGATACTCCTCTAGAACATTTCAACAAGGTGATATAGTCCTCAAATGGGATGAGGACTATGCAAAACCAAGAAAGCACTCCAAATTTGATAGTCTTTGGAGTGGAACTTATATCATCACATGTTGCAAGGAGAGAAATGACTTTGAGCTTGATAATTTTAATGGAGAGAGCCTTCCAATACCTATCAATGAGAGGTATCTCAAATTCTTCTACTAGTTCTTTCATGTTCTTTTGTACATAGGTAGGTAGGTGTGTCTTTTACCTCCAAGTGCCCTTGTACAAATGTCTTGTTTATTTTTTGGTCTTGTTGTGTAGGTAGTTATTGGTGTGTTTATGTTTCTTTCTTATTGCTTGAGTGTGTCTCATTGTTTCAACAGTGTACAAGATGAATGCATGATCTATGTTACAACCATGCTTCATTTGTCTAGTCATCATGAGCAAGCTTGATCAAAATTTTGGGTTCCATGACTAGCAAGCTGGTCAAGCCAATTGAGTCACCATAAATATTGGTCAATTTATAGTCATAGACCTAGAAATTAGCCAAACCTATAGTTTGGGTTTATTTTCCATCTTTTACACCTCGTCATTAGTCATGTTGTGAACTCTAAAGGGATGTCTAGTCAATCCATTGTCTAGTCACATTTCAAACTTGTCCTAGTAATCCTTGTAGGTCTTTTTACCCTTTGTCAAGCTTGAGTCATGTAGTGTCATGGTGTCCAAAGTTTTTAGTTGGCCCTTATCCACCTTGAAGGTTCCTTAACATAATGGATATGTAGTAATATAGGCAAATAGAGGGAACAATTTGATAAAGGCCTAAAAGCACTTTAGTCCTACACAATCATCAGAGGTATGCCCACTTTTGAACTTTCAAGGATCATTATAAATAATATTATTTGATCTAAGGCTTCATTGATTTTTGGGGTGTTTCATATGCATTCACATGGTGATCTAATTGTTGAGCCTATTTTAGATCCATGTACTTGAGCCTAATCAATGGTTTTGACCATAATAAGATGTTATTTTGGCCTCAATTGACCACTATATCACCCTATACACCTCCAAAAGACCTCATGAGACTCATTAAACCATTATAGGATGATTTCATACTCCAATTAGATCCATCATTGCCTTAGTCAAGGCTTATTTCCTCTAAAATGGGCCCACACGTGCCAATTTGTGACCTTTCACCTCCCCTAGGTAGTACAACTAAGTCAAATGTTGTCTTTCCCTCCTATTTCCCCTCCACAACACTAGTAAGTTACATTTTAGGGCTAGAGTAAGAATATTTTCAAGAAAATGCATAGTTTACAGGTGTTTTCTCAATAATACGGATTTGTACTATATAAATCAGCTCAGTCAAGGGCATATCTTTGCATGGTGATTTTAGAGATGTTCACTGGTGTAACAAGTAGAGTGTTTCTACTTGGTAAGGGCCCAAAATGGTTGTTCCTCTACCCCGATCTCATTGGTGAGCTCAACGGATCTCACAGGTTCGTGGTTATTCCATACAAAAGGACTAGAATGGAGGTCTAAGCTTTTACCAAGAGGAGGTACACTCAAGGGGCTAATCATCCATGGCATTTGTCTGGAAGTTAAATGTTTGTCCACTATGAAAATTCACTAAGAAACTAATGAACTTCTACACCCTCCTCATCTGCACAAGCACTTTTGAGACCGATGATTTTCCAAGGATTTTGATTCATTTGCTAAGACTAACCATTTGTCCTATTTTCTCAAGTCATGTAGCCTCCTTCCATGATGATTTTAACATGGAATCCACTCATGTGAGCTCATATAGCATGCCAATGTCCTCGATTTTTTTATGTGCATGGTTTGCAAACAATTCTATGCAAAATATAATGTTTAGGTGCCTCTATCAGGGATTGTAAGCAAAGTTTGCAAGGTTGCAAAGATACATCATGGCTATCAATGCCTTCTCACTTGGATTCAAAGTCCAATGGTCATATTTTTTCCTCAAAACACTTCATGGAGATCCATTCGTATATGGTTGAGAAACACTGCATAGTGGACTATGTGTATGGTCCAAGAGAACCTACAGGATTCCAATGTGCCTCAAGGGATATGAAGGAGGTGGAAACATGATGGTGGATTACCTTCATGCCTTTAAAACATCTTCCCAATCCTCCATAATGGTTTCACAACCCTTGTAGACCTCTTTCTATGATTCTAGAGCATTCAGTCACATTTTTGTAAAGTTTAAGGTTTGTTTGTGGATATTAAGGTAACCCTGAGAATCCTATGTTTCATTATGAGACCATATACACCTTGCTTTTGCCTCAAAACCTTTATGTCTGTGTGCATATGCCTTGTGGTTTTTGTAGGATCTACTTGGGCTGGTCTTAGGGGAGGTCTTGTGTTCAAGCCATGCCCCATTCCATTTTCACATAGCCCCACTACATTTTAACTGCCATTATGTTGTGTTACCATTATGTGTTATGCTTATTCCACTCGAATGTGTCTACACTGTCACCTTCCCCATCCACTTAACCTCCCCCAAAGACTGATCATCCCAAGTTGACCTCCATATTATACTAGAAACATCCATACCACTGAGGTCATCAGATCCTAGACCTATATGACCATGTGACAAGCTAGGAGTATAAGGAGAACATCTACAATTAGCCATAAAAGTCAATGTAGCAAGGCCTCAAGTAGAGTTATCTGAATTGTCCAAGATGCAAGAGTTGACATGAACATCATGAAATGAGAATTCCTAAAGGGAGATTGGATGTGATATGGACCATTCATGCTATAGTCATCAAACACCCTACATTTTATCTCCCTCCTAACACAGTTCTAGTAACAAGTCTATAACAGTCATGGTGAGAAAGGATCACAGGGTGACATTTTCAATCTATATTGGTTTCTCCCCCTCATGTGAAATCATAAAGGGCATAATCAATATAAAGGAGACAAGGATCACATTGTCAAAGGTGTAGACTTGATAGCCACCACCCCTGAGAAGATAAGATGACATCATCATAGTCATGAGGACATACAGTCTATGCAAGGGTGAGGCCTCAGTGGAGTGAACAGAGAGGTTCTGAGGAACAATAGTGTTGAAGGGCCACCACCTAGCCATGGTTATCATCCTAAACATTTGATAAACACTTCCTAGAATCAATAATACCCTTAGATCAAAGATTGCAGGCCATTGCAAGCCATATTCCAAAATACAAGTCTGAGTGCACTTCCTAGCAGATAGTTTGAGGCTATTTTGAGCCAAAATGAGGATATAGACCCCTTCTAGGCACAACCAAGTCCCCAGATTCAATATAGAAGGTGGTCATGACCTAAGGAAGAGGCCCATCTACTCACTTGGTTGAGATAAATAGTGGACATGCTCATTATTTTGTCTCAGACCAAGGCTTGTATGAGTAGGCAAATAGTGAGGTTAGAGCCATATTCAAGTTGTATGGTGTCTACAGTCAATTTAAGGTCCATGAAGGTTTTTCTTTCAAGGTGGAATTATGTCTAAGATTCCTAGAAAGCTCTCTCAAGGTCTAACACCCATTTTTATGATAAAAAACCTTAGGGATGGGTTAGTGTAAGCAAGAAGTCATGCTATCAAATCTCAATGGTGACTTAAGACCTCTGCAAGTTGTTGTGATCCATCAAATGGCCAAAGTGAAGAGTGGACACGTGTTTCATATCCAAGAAAGAGGTTTCAAGTGTCAGAAGGTGGAAAGAATGGTCTAAATGCCCAAAAATCTAACTCGAGCTAGTCCACCTTTGTGCAAGCATTTCGAGGGGTATCTTTGCATGCTCACCCACTTCACCACATGCCTCCTATGATCTAGAGCTCTTAAGGTAATTTAAGTCTCCATAAGAACTAAACATTCATGGCAATTTGATTGACAATGGGGAGCTAAACTATATGAATGATTGCTAAGAAATTAGGGACTCAAATCTCCCTACAACTAACCCTAACACCAACTTTTGATGTTCATATCTTCATGGAGCCTTTGCATGGGAATCCACCCTATTCATAGTGGAATGGGGGGTCAATGCCCTAAACATCCCTAGCCTTTGTTGCAAGTTTGGACGTTCGTACTCTATGAACCATCCTTAAGATGGTGGATACCTCCAACACTGCACAAAGCATAAAAATCACCTGATGGTGAAAATTCACCTCAAAACCCATTCAAATGCAAGTTTATAGCTATGAAACCATCTTTAAAGTTCTCTAAGGTCCCCTAGGCACCACCATGGCTCCTTGGTTGGAATGCCCAGGGTTAACATTGTATAAAAAAGGCCTGGAAGGGCTTGTTTGAGCATAAAGACCAAGATGTAGAGGATATCCATATGCAAGATGAGTTAGGGAAGGAAGGACTCTCAAGGCACTTGACTATGTCTCTTGGAGGTCTCCATGTTGACCTCCATGATTGGTTTGAAGGTAGATTGTTACAAGTGTTGGAGAACTTGACTGTATGTACTACAAAGGGGAAAATTGACACCATAGAGTCAATTGTCACTCTCCAAAGTATCTAAGATCCTTTTCCAGTCATATATGGGGTAGACATGATTCATGAACCAATGTACAGGTCAAGCATTATAGCTAAAGTATGCAAACAGAGTGATACCCAAAGTCCACCATGAGTGTGCCACCAAAGGAGTGGAGTAAAGCATAGATCGAAAGGTTGAAATGTTGTATATTCTCCTTAGGGGCATTGTTGCTTTGTTCTAAAGTGCTTTGGGCTAACCCAGGACTTGGAAGAACCATCACAATGCAACTTCATACTTGCAAACCTACAGAGGCTACTTAAAGAGCAAGTTCTCCAAAAGGGAAGCACCTTCAAGGACTCACCAAGGCAAAAGGGCTATGTTTAAGAAATCCATATGTTCATGGCAGGCGAAGGGGCTTGTTAGTTTGGGATTAGTGTAGGTGGTTCATAAACCCAAGCTCAGATCTTCAAGACCCAAGCCTAAAACCCCCAAACCCTCTAAAACCTCCCTTAAACCCTAATAGCAACCAGTCTAGAGAGGTTTAACTAAAAATCCATTATCTTGCTCAAAAGTGCCTAGTTTATCACTTGGACCTTGTAGGAAACTTAGAGGGGCTTCAACTCATGGCATTAGATGGTACGTAAAGTGTACATATGCCTCTTAAGAGGGCAAAATAGTAAGATTTTTTTTAGTTTTTGTGTTATAGGGCCTAACAAATGATTCTAAACCATGGAGGGAGTAAGTGCAAGATTTATTCTACCTATCTAACATCAATTCAAGCCATGAAACTCGCTGAAAGGATTCTCATCATCTTATTCAAAACTGCCAATCTATGAGGCAATCTATTTAGCCTAGTAATGCAAAGCTATGGTATGTTGTAGGTAGGGAATTATTCAAGAACCTCAACACCAATGTACTAAGTGCCTTCCAAAGATTGTCTAAGATTCATCAGACAAGTTTGAAGCCTAAGTTCAACTTTTGAATCAATGGCATAGTGAATATGAACACAAATTTGGAAAGCCGACTACACAAGCCTACTTATCAAGCAAGTGGAAGGGTCTAGTGAATGGAAGGTGGCGTGAAGGTATTGATTGACCATTTCCAAGTATTGTAACTATCATTTCGACGAGCCTACACAAAATATGATCCATTACTATAGGTCAAAGGTAGATTCATGAAGCATTTGGCATGCACATTGATGCAAAGGTTGCTCAACACCCAAAAGGACCTAATTACACCCCCATATGTGTTGAATAACTACCAAAATGAAGAATGTGGAGTTATTTTAGGGAAGGTCAAAGCATGATTCAAGACAATTGAGGGAATTATAGCCACCTCAATGCCAAATTGGGCTCATTAAGGAGTGTTAACACTCAAAGAGGGAGAAAATACTTGTGTAACTGCCCCATGCCATTTTGGGCTCATTGATGACCCCTTCTATGCCAAAAATCCTTCTCTCTTGTCTTCCATTTTCTCTATAAATGTAGGCATTGAGCTCTTGTGTGCCATCCCTCCGTTGGGTGTAGTAAAGCTCTGCCAAAATCATTGTGTAAACTCTTTTGAAGACAAGTCCGGACTCTAATTGAATGCTAAATGTATCTCATTGAAGTTTGATTTGTAGAATGTATGTTGTCTTTTCATCATTTGTATGTCCTTCATGTATCTTGCTTTCAAGGTTGTTAATTTCTTGGAGTGTGTGTGAAGTGTTAGCTAGTAATATTTCTCTTGAAGTGTCAAAAAGCCTATAGTGTCTTGCATAGACACTTTCCTTTAGGTCCTTCAAGTTGTAGGTCTCTACTGTTGGAATAATGCATATTTAAGCTTACCTATGGTTAATAGGGTAAGTTATTTATTACCGAGGGTAAAATTTATTTACCTTGGTTAATTTATTTTATTGTTGAGAATTTCTCAACAATATATTTGTTCGTAGTATGAGAAAACAAATAGTTTGTATTCTCTATTTTGTAATCATTACAAATAGTTTGTTAACATGAAACAAACTATTTGTATTATAAATACTTTGCATTATATGAGAAATTAACGAGAGATTATTGAGAATATACAGAGAAATTTGTGGATTACCACCTATTTTTTAGGTGTGACAAATTTATTTATTCTCTGGAAATATTTGCAGGTTATTTGTTGTGGGTTCTCTCTCCTGGATTGATCCTGTGGATCCTGTGTATCTCCTGCTCATTCTTTCATGGTATCAGAGCTTGGAGTTCCAATTGAAGATCCTCTTCCCTAAAATTTTCATCTTTTAACACATTCAAAAATATTATTTTATTGATGTGTTACAGATTTTTTTAATTGTCTCAAATTCTGGTTCTTATTTACTAGTTTTTTTTTTGGAAAATTCTGTACTTTATGCTCATTACATGACCGTATAGATTCCAAAAATCAGATTTTTTTTCATGAAGACGTAGGAAATCAAGTCAGAAATCCATTTCAATTTGAATTTTCGCATTTGGATCAGGACGTACAGCTCTTTCATTCAAAAATTTGCAGACTGGCAGACTGTTGGCAGACTGTTGGCAGACTGCAGTAACTGTCCATTTTTATGATGTGGCAGATCGTACGGTAGACTTTCTTCAAATCTGAGACCTGTTAATGAAAGCTGACTCTTATATCTTTCTATCCATATAAATTTTGATGAATTTGGATCATGCCATACAACGTTTTGGAAGCCAACAACAGGAAATTAAAAACTGTTTTTTTTGCCTGCTGTATAGCCGTACGGATTTCTTATTTTTGAACGCCTTATGCTGCATAAAATCCAAATCTGAAAATTTAATGTGATATCAGACTTCAAAATATTTCATTTCATGCTGAGAAGGATGGATTTGGAGCAGTCCGTATAGTTCTTTTGGCAGATCCAGTGGAGCCATTCTGCATTGCTGAAAGGTGTTTTTTTCTTGGCTATTTTTCTCAAATATTTCCCTGACCACCACGCCTTGCTGGAAAAAGAGTTTATTTTTGATAAAGCCAAAGATTATTCAGCTGATATCTCACATGTGTGAGTCATTTTTGGCTTTTTTTAATTAATTATTTTAATTTTTTAGTGGTTTAAATGCAAGTCTCTAGCTTTGAAAGTTCAAATTTGACTTTGCTAAAGCGGCTAGAGATATTTTGTTAAAAATTTGTAGGGAGGAGGTCTTGGGGTCAAATCCCCCTACATTTTTTGCATAAAATCCATTTTTTAATTTTGTATAAGCCAAGGCTAAAGTTTTTTTCGTCGGGAGACGTTAAATTGTAACGGGAGGGGTGCTTTTTTTGAGGAAAAACAAATGTCTAGATTGTTCTTGTCAACTTCATCATCTTCCTCGGGAATGGAATCTCGATTGTTTGAACCTCTAAATTCTTCAAATTACCATGTTTGGAAGCCAAAAATGCAACAACTCCTTCAATCAAAGGGCTTATGGAGAATTTTTTTTGAAACGACACCTGCAGCATTCACCACTGAAAAAGACAAATATGCATATGGATGTAAGCAGGATGAGGCTCTTGGATTGATTTGCCTCAACGTATCAGATAATCTTCAATTTCACATTGCAGATGCTACTACGCCAAAAGAGGTATGGGAAAAATTTAAAAACCTATTTGGCAAAGTTAATGAGTTTAAAATTTTGCAATTAGATGCAGAATTGAGTACTCTCTCTCCATCAGATTTCCCTTCAATAGATGAATTCTTGGCAAAATTCAAATTTATAAGGTCACAGTTGAAAGCTGGTGACAAGGATAAAAGTGATCAGGAGTGCATTTTCATTATTTTGTCAAAGTTGAAAGGACCATATAGTGTTTTTTCCTCTGCTTTTTATACTATGATGGATACATTAGGTGATGAATTCAAATGGCCTTCCTTTGAAGTTTTTTGTGAAAGATTGACTAGGGAGCAAACAAAATTAATGGCCTTAGATGCTCTACCTGGTCCTAGTCATGCTCTAGTTGCTAATTCTTCTAAAGGAAAACCTTCACCTAAGTCTAAAAAGCAAGCACCTTCAAATAACGCTCCAGAGTCCACCACCCAATCACCTCATCATTCTAAATCTACTAAGACCAAAAAGTCCTTTAAGCAAAAGAAGAAAACATTTGGTCCATGTAATTTTTGTGGTGGTCCTAATCATGATGAAAGTAGATGTTTTAAGAAGATGGAAGCATTAGAGGCAGCGGTTAGACAACACAAAATTTCCATTCCGTCTCCATCTCCTTCTACTTCTGCAGGAAAAGGGAAAGCACTTTCAGCCAGGGCTATATCTTCATGTCAGGATCAGTGGATTTTTGACTCAGGTGCTTCTCACCATCTCACACATTCTAAAGATCTATTGTCTTCTCTTACAGATTGCAGTACATCACATATTGTTATGGGTAACTCCTCACAGATTGAAGTTTTGGGATCAGGTACTGTTGATAAACAGGATGGATGTTTTAACAATGTATTACTTGTACCCCAAATCTCTTCTAATCTTCTCTCTGTATATCAAATATGTAATTCTGGTACTGGTAAAACTGTGGAGTTTACTTCACATGATGTTGTAATAAGAGAATGTAATGATCCTAGTGAGATAGTTGCTACAGGTATAGCAGACCATACTGCAAGACTCTATACTTTTGATAAGTTTGAGTCTTTTATGTCTTCTGGTTCTTCACTTATAGCACATGGTAATAATCTCAGCAAATTGTGGCATGAGAGATTAGGACATTTGAGTTATGGATATATGCAACAAATGAGTACAAAACATCTTGTAAAAGGCCTTCCTAAGGTCTCTTGTATTGATGGGGTGTGTCCTGGTTGTCTAGTTGGTAAACAGCACCAGGATCCATTTCTAGTTGGTAAGGCCACACGTGCAAATGCACCCTTAGAGTTGGTTCATAGTGATTTGATGACTTTTCCAACTCGTTCTTTTTCAGGGGCTAAATATGCACTCACATTCATTGATGATTTCACTCGTAAAACTTGGGTATATTTTCTCAAGTTGAAAAGTGAAGTTTTTGAGACTTTTAAGGCCTTCAAAGCCTTTGTTGAAAAACAATCATCTCTTCCTCTTAAGAAGATACGCACTGACAATGGGGGGGGGAATATGACAGTAATGCTTTCTATGATTTTTGTATTGAGCATGGGATACAACATCAGTTCACTGTACCACACACTCCTCAACAAAATGGTGTAGCAGAGAGGAAGAATCGAACATTGAAAGAGATGGCTAATTGTATGATTCACTCTAAAAATTTGGGTCCACAATATTGGGCTGAAGCTGTAAATTGTGCAAACTACATTCAAAACCGTATGCCTCACAAAGCTGTGCAAAATATGACACCAGAAGAAGCTTGGTCTGGGATCAAGCCTGATATTTCAGATTTTCGCATCTTTGGGAGTCAAGCATGGGCATTCATTCCTGATGACAAACGTAAAGCATTGGAGAAGAAAAGCCAACCACTCATTTTTGTTGGTTATTGTGAAGATGTAAAAGCCTACCGTCTTTTTGATCCTATCACACATGATGTGTTTTTTCGACGAGATGTTCAGGTTGACGAGTTACCCACTCCACAGGAGTGTACATCTAGTTCTTCTTCTCCCCCTCCTTCTTCTACTGAGGATAGTGAGGATTTGCTTTCTATTGTTGATGATGATGATGTTGCACTTATTCAACCACCACAGCCATCTTCTTCACCACCTTTGCCTAAATGGGCAAAGAGCACTCTACATGCAGCTGGTTCTTTTGTTGGTGATCCATCTGATTCTCGTCGCACTCGCTCACAGACATCTGGTGTTGCTCTTTTGGGACAAGCTTGTACAGATGATCCAGTGTTGTTTTCTGAGGCTATTGGTATACCCGAGTGGGATGTTGCTATGTATGATGAGTATTCTTCATTAATGAAGAATGATACTTGGGATCTTGTCCCTCTTCCTAAGGGAAGAAAACTTGTAAAATGTAAATGGGTCTATAGGACAAAATATGCTGCAGATGGATCAGTAGATAAGTACAAAGCTAGATTAGTAGCTAAGGGTTTTTCACAGGTTGAAGGGGTTGATTACTCTGAGACCTTTGCCCCTGTAGCTAAGATGGATTCTATTCGGCTTGTACTCTCTCTTGCTGCTTCACATTCTTGGTCTATTTTTCAGATGGATGTGAAGAGTGCTTTCTTGCATGGTGATCTCCATGAGGAGATCTATATGGAGCAGCCTCCAGGATTTGTGCAGGACTCATCATTGGTTTGTAGACTCCGTCGTTCTCTTTATGGTCTCAAACAAGCTCCTAGAGCTTGGTATGAGAAGATGGATAGTTTTCTTTTGAGTTTTGGTTTTATTCGTTGTGAGTCGGATCACAATGTATACATCCTGAAGCAAGGTGAGGAGCTTGTCATTTTGGTTTTGTATGTTGATGATCTCATCCTCACTGGCAGTTTAGATTCCTTGATACATGACATCAAGGACAAGTTGGCAGATAGGTTTGATATGACAGATCTGGGACTTCTACATTATTTTCTTGGTCTTCAAGTTTTTCAATCTTCTGAGGGCATTTCTATTGGACAACAGAAGTATGCGACAGATCTTCTTCATCGATTTGGCATGGTTGATTGTAAGCCTGCACCCACTCCATATCAGTCAGGTATTGTGTTGTCTGCCACTTGTATGACTCCTCTTGTTGATTCCACTTTGTATCGGCAACTTGTAGGTAGTCTTTTATACCTGACTCATACCCGTCCCGACATCACATTTGCTGTGAACCTTGTCTCTCGGTTCTCACATGAGGCTCATGAGAGTCATTGGCAAGCAGCGAAGCGTATTTTGCGCTACATTCGGGGCACCACTCACTTTGGTATACATTACACACCACATAGTTCTACACAGCTTGTTGGATACACTGACTCTGATTGGGCTGGTGATGTTGACACTCGCAAGTCCACTTGTGGATTTGTTTTCACACTTGGTTCAGGTCCAGTTGCTTGGGCATGCAAAAAGCAGACTGCTATTGCATTGTCCTCTACTGAGGCTGAGTATCGAGGTGCTGTCAAAGCTAGTCAGGAGATACTTTGGCTTCGACAGTTGCTTGGAGAGTTTGGCTTCACACAGCAGGGTCCTACTACTCTTTGGTGTGATAACCAAAGTGCGATTGCTATTTCACGCAATCCTGTTGAGCATCAGCGGACAAAACACATTGAGATTCACATGCACTTCATTCGACATCTTATTCAGGATGGAGTTCTTTCTTTGGAGTTTGTGCCTACAGCTGAGCAGATTGCAGACATCTTCACTAAACCTTTGGCTTCTCCTCGTTATCTTCAGTTGCGAGCGATGCTTGGGGTGAAGGAAGTTGTCCTTGGGGGGGATTTCCCATGAAGTCCTTCCTTCCTTTATTTTTCATATATTTTGATTGGTTTGTACATGGGTACCTTATCAGGTCTAGTAGCCGGGACCCATCCTTGTTTGTCATTCTCCCTATGTTTCGCTTAAGGGAGGGTGTTGGAATAATGCATATTTAAGCTTACCTATGGTTAATAGGGTAAGTTATTTATTACCGAGGGTAAAATTTATTTACCTTGGTTAATTTATTTTATTGTTGAGAATTTCTCAACAATATATTTGTTCGTAGTATGAGAAAACAAATAGTTTGTTTTCTCTATTTTGTAATCATTACAAATAGTTTGTTAACATGAAACAAACTATTTGTATTATAAATACTTTGCATTATATGAGAAATTAACGAGAGATTATTGAGAATATACAGAGAAATTTGTGGATTACCACCTATTTTTTAGGTGTGACAAATTTATTTATTCTCTGGAAATATTTGCAGGTTATTTGTTGTGGGTTCTCTCTCCTGGATTGACCCTGTGTATCTCTTGCTCATTCTTTCATCTACCCAACCTTCATGCAAAATACTTATGTTTGAAACATTGTTGGAGAGTTTGATTAACCCTTGTCTTCACGAGATTTATCATTATTTGTCAAATGAGATAGTTGACAGTGGATCATTCATCATTCGATGCATCACCACCTATATCAAATATTGCATTCATGTTTCATTTCTTTCCCTTTTCCTTGTGACTGATTTAGATTTTAAGAAAGTATTATATTATCATATAAGAAGAGCTAGCCCCTTAAATTTTAGAAGTTTGATGTGCAACTCGACAACCCACACTCTTAAGTCAATCCTATGTTAAGCTAAGTTTGAGTAAAGGACTTGAACAATTCTCTTCACAACTAAAATACAACCTAGAACTCCAACAACTCTCCATATGAAAGTTGCTTATAATACTTAATACTTACATGTACATGGTGCTATTATAATATTGATACTGACCCATCACTGTCCATATGCCACACACCTATCGTACCCGGGTTGTCAGTGCTCGGACCTTCCAAATCACCACCGACTTCATGGTTTTGAAAAGTAGTAGCTCTTACCTACGGGCTACGGACTTTATATTGCCACATATATGTTTATTCACCCGTGACCCATTTACATTATTGAGGGACCATTAAATGTATGCATTCCACAGCATTTAAGGCTGGAACGAATGTATAACGTACATCCGACTTTGTACCGATGACGCCTGCAAGTTGCAACCCTTGAGGACTGAGCCACTAAAGGCCAGTGCCACACATTCTACTGTTGGGCTGCTAGGTACCGATGAGACGTCAAGTCGCTCCAGCTGGGGATAGAATAGTAGAGGCCGTAAACAACGTTAGCCCTGACGCCACAGAATAGACTGCATTAAACAATTTAACCTCTTAGACCAAAGCGAGAGCCGGCGGAACGGACCAACACAACTATAAGTACTCATGCCGCTTCTTCTCTGCAAAATATCACACCTCAAACATGGCTACTCTGAGAGAAGAAGAGCACAGTGTTAAGCTTCTTACTGCCTGGTTCAGCCCCTATGGCATGCGTGTTTTAATAGGACTTGAAGAACTGGGTATTAATTATGAATATGTGGAAGAAAATCTGGAAAAGAAGAGTGCCCTGTTGCTGCAAACGAATCCTGTTCACAAGAAAGTCCCTGTCCTCATCCATAATGGTAGACCTGTGACTGAATCTCTTGTTATCCTCCAATACATAGAAGAGATCTGGGCATCCTCTAACACTACCTTTCTTCCCACTGATCCATATAACCGAGCTGCTGCACGATTCTGGGTAGATTTTGTAGACAAGAAGGTACTGCACACAGGGACTCCACTCTTATCAAAGTGCATCTATTTAGATTGTTGTTACTTTTTATCAAGTTTCATCATTAGTTTTCTGAGTTTTGTTTTATTGGGTTATTTTATCTATAAATGTATATTGTCTTTGCCTGTGCTAATGGTTGCACGGTTTCATTTTTCAGGTGTGTAACCCTGGGGTGCAAATATTATTTAGCAAAGGAGAAGAACAAGAAGCAGCGAAGGTGGAATTTTTACATAACTTAGAAATAGCAGCAGGAGAGTTGAAGGGGAAAGATTATTTTGGTGGAGATAAGTTTGGAGTGGTGGATATAACTTTGGCTCCCTTTATCTCATTATTTCATTCATTTGAGACTCTTGGAAGGTTTCAGATTTCTTTGGAGGAGAAATTCCCAAATATTGAGGCCTGGAAAAAAAGATGTTTAGAAAGGGAGAGTGTAAAGAAGGCTCTTCCTTCACCTGAAAAAGTGTTAGATGCTGCAACTGGAATCAGGAGGAAGCGTTTGGGAGCCGAAAGTCTGTAGAAGCAATCCTAAAATGTGAAGAGGAATATTTGATTTAGAATATTAAGGCATGTATTTCTAAATATAGTAAAAAATTTAATATTAATAATATTTTTAGGCTGTAAGTGGCATCCGTTGAGTGCCTTGTTAGTATGTTGGGTGTTTGAAACCTACGCTCCTTCTTTGGAGTCTTCCTTATTCTACTCTTAAGCTCATAGAGAAATGGTTAAGGTATGATATTTTTATATTATATAAATTTGTAATTGCAATAAATAGAAATAGAGGTTGCAATGAATTAAAATAGTTAAGGAATTTTAAGATGTAAATTTACATTTGTAAATAATATGATTATTTTTTTATATATCACAATGATTATTGTATAAGAATAAATATATTAATTTTTATTAATTTTTTTTAATTATACTTATAAAATGATATTAAAGTTGTACTATAACCATTTATTATATAACATAAATACTAAATTTAAATATAGTAGTTAATATCATGAAATTATTGGTTAATGTAGGTTACATTAACTAGAATTTATGTGACCACTAATCTATAAGAAGTGGTTTCACTCACAAGAGTTGCACACTCCTAGTAATGACCAAAAAAAAATCAAGTGCCTATTCTTGAATGTTTTCCAAGATTTACAATATTCGAAAAATCACTCCATAAGGCACAAAATTGGATGAAAGGTTGTTTTGTGAAATTTAGATCTATTATGTTAGCCATGTAAGCTAACTTCTTCTACTTTTCTCTTCTATGTAATAAATGATTGTAATACACTTATAAAAAATAATTCATGTAAAGACATCAATTAAAAAGGTGCATGAATATTTTATAGAGTCAAAGGAAGTCTTATAGTGATATGTACAATTTTTGAACATCTCATTATTTTGATGCAAACCTAGTGTTGTGACTTTTCAAAAAAACTTGCGATGCCAATTTAGAAAAAAATGTGCCCTTGCCAAAGGTTATCATAAGATCACAAGGTTTGAATTACAATAAGTAATAGTTGCAAACAAAGCTTGTCTTTAGAATTTATAAAGGTTCATGGATCTGGGTGATCCATGTACCTTTTTTTATTGAGTTTGTTTATAGATACAAGCCTTTGGGGTAGGTAAATGCATTTAGTAAAATTTGGTTAAGTAGTGCATTTACAAGTCTCAAGTGTTAGTGTTCTATTATTCTCTTTGTTGGTGTTGTTTGTTAGATGTTGTGAATTGTCTAAGTTGTAACAAGTGCAAAGCATTGTGCAAACATATGCACAATTATGAATTGTAATGTATCCATGAAGACCACTAGATGTGAGTAAACTTGTACTTGAAAATGATATATTGGAATGACGATGAATAAGTGTTGGACCCCAAAATTTGGCCAAGTCTTTTGATAGTGGCATGGAAGAAGCATGGCACAAAAGAAGCATAACATAGGAGAAGCATGACATGGAAAGAACACAGTGTGAAAGACATATAGGTGTAGGCGATCATGGTGAAAGAAGACCCTGTCAAAGAAGACACATAATAAATGAAGAACTTGAGAACAGAGGGCTCAAAATGTTAACGAAAGACTTGGGGAATACGTGGGAAGCAGGAGATGGTTAAGGAGAGATTCTTAGGGATGAAACAAACTTAAGTTATGCACGAATTTAGCACCAGCCTACATGAAGATAGACACTTGGTAATAAAGGTCCAACATCGAATGGAAATATAGGGGCACAAAGGCTTAGATCCTTAGGAAAATAATGTAGTCGGTTGCCATGACTCTTAGTCCATTGAAGATCGTTGGCTAGTCACTAGGAGTGTTATTATGATTGTAACTACTTGGTCAAAGAAAATCAAGTATAAATACCCTTGATTAGAGCTTTGTAAGGTTGTTGATCATTATTGTATAATGATTGATTGATGTAATTATGAATATCATTGTAATGTTGCTATTGTACTCTAGTTTATAGTTGAATTGTATCACTGAGTTGCAACATGCACTTGTTATGTAACTTTTGAATCTACTATGAATATGATGAATATAATTTGTGTTATCTGAATGCCATCATGTGGATTTTGGAAACAATGGTGTTAGTCATTTTAATTGTGTTTGTTCATTTAACTCAACTTAGGTCCACAACTATGTATTTTTTTTTCTGGTTAGTCATTGAATAAGGGGAATGTTTGAGAATTGATATATGTTAATTACACCCTCGTGCAAAAAAACCCATGAGAACTAGTCCCTCATTGTGTTCTTCAAGTGAGCACCCAAGAACCCTAAGTCTTGTGTGAAATTCTAGTGCACCAGTGTGTTGGGTCTTAGTCACTTCAGCACATGCCTTGGGAAAATTAAGCCTAGAAAAAAAATTAACCCAACATTTTGGTCTCGTTACTAGGACCCATATCACTTGTTGCATGATGGTGAAATATGCTCAAGTGATTCTCTCAAAAATATTGAATGATGGCTTACCAGTGTCAAGGATAAAACTTTATAGTTCTATTTCTTGAATTAGGGGTTTATGCACATGCATGGGTTGAACAAAATCTATATAGTTCCTTATATGTGACTTTTTTGTGGAAGTCCTTATTCATTTGCCTGTTTGGATCACAACATGTGCTCAAGATCAGCGAAGAAATCATGGGCAGAAGACAACATGGATAATAGAGTGTCAGACGACCTTAGCACAACTAGGAGTGTCATGGATGTGATATGTTAATGTCCGGTGTCTTAGAGTATGCCATTTTAACTTATTCATGTCTAGAAGAAACCAAGTTCTAGTTTCTCTGAGAACCACATGGTCAGTTCTAGTTTCTCCAAGAACCACATGGTCAGTATCTCAAGCATTTCTCTCTAGAGGTGAATAAGTTGTTTATTGACTCTAGACTTGAGGCTTTTTCCATGGAAGGCTAAACTCTTCCTTGCATGTGATGTGGCTCTAAAACCACAACCCTCTCACTTACATAAATTCATTCATCAAACTAATTTCACATTAATCTTCACTCATGGATTTCTCTCATAAACATATAAATTGATTCGTCAAATAATCACTATAAGAAATCTCTCATAAATTCATACATAAATTACATCTCAAGGTCATACCAACATTGCATGCCTACACACAAGCTCTACAAAGCTTCCTCTCATTACAAGATTCAACAAGATTCCCTTAAACCCATATAAACTTGGCCTATTCTAGACAAGGAGGCTTACAAGGAATTCCCAAGCCTTTTCCCAAAGAAACTCTCCTCCCTTTGCCAAAGGAGAATACAAACATATATAGAACATGGAGAAAGAAAGAAGACAAAGCTAAACAGTCACTATTCATGGAGAATTTCATCCCACCTTCCACCATGAGGGTTAAAGACAAGAAGGTAAGGTGGAATGACATGAAAATTCAACTCACTTATCCCACTTGAAGCCATTATGACTAAGGACAAACCTCCCCACTTGAAAGTTGGCGTCCCACTTCAAGATAAGTCAAAAGTGAGTGGAAAAGTTACTTTTTGCATAGTAAACTTTGTTCCCCACCTTCATAATCCACTAAAGGTTAATGAACCCTCCATTTTGATCATTATTTATTTGTCCCCATAAGAAATTTCAATCCATGCCACATAGGAAAGCCAAAATAGTGAAAAGTGACATTTAGGAATAGTGGTAAATAATGACCACCATGACAACTCACCAAGTGAAACACATCACCATGACACTCTAACACATGAAACCACATCACTAAGACACTTCATCAATTAGAATAGTGTCATGCCACCTCACCAAGTGAATAGTGCATGCCATGTCATTAGTGAATAGTGTACATGAATAGTGTTTTACTGCCACATCATTCTCCTTCGGTTGAAAACAACTCAGCGTTTGAGAGTTGCCATGATTATATCCATGCCAATTATTCTAAAAAAAGGAAACATCACACCACTCTATTTTTGAGTGACACAAGATTGCTCGAGCCCTTGGATGTTCCTGCATCAAACATCTAAGGTAATTAAAGTGATAAATTGATCACATATAGGGGGTGAGTGGTAAAACCATCCTTTTGATCATGATGCAAAATGACCTCGGTATCCCCTTCCAATACACCATATGCACCCAAAGAATTTTCTCTTCCAACATCTATATACTAGTCTCAAAACAATCCTCACGGGATCACAAATTGCCCTCCACCTCCAAAAGTATATCCATATATCAATGGATTTTAATGTGGGCCAAATATTACTTTCAGAAACTGACCTCTTCCACCAAGATGTCTTATCATGTGTCTTATCATTCCATGTGAGCTCAATCCCACTGTTGTTTGTCCACCTCCATGAAAAAGCTATATAGATTTCTTTTTCACACATCTAACCACCTGTTAGATCTTCCACAACATTACATATCACCATTACTAAATATCCTTATTCAAAAGACTTTGATCTCCTCTTAACATCAACAACAATCTTGTATTTCTCATTACTCATCTATAGACTCTTTCTCACCTCTTCTTCCACACTATCACATAACACATCCACTCGCAGATCCTCTCCCATGGTTGGAAATAAATATTTTGCACTCTCATCATGTGCATCTTCATCAGGGAAAACAAAAATCCTCTTAACAACTTTATCATGCTCTATCTCATTATGTGCACACATTTACACATCATCTTCAACCCAAGTTTCTTCTTAATCATCTTCAACCTAAGTTTCAACCCAAGTTTATTCATAAGAAACATACAAATTTTCTGCATCAATTTTAGCATGCTCCACATGCTATTCAAAGTCACAATGAGATCCCAAAAGCTCCATAACAACCACTTCCAAGGCTGCAATATCCTCATTAATACATTTATTTTCAGCTCCTCCACAAGGCTGAAACTCCATAAAAATATCCTCTTATGTATTTTCTCGCACAACTTCTTCATCCAATGCTTCCACCATGGAAACATGCAACGATATTTTTCTGCCCTCTTCATTTTTAAGCAACCCCTCATGGATGCAATTTTGTGCACTCTTTTGCAACCCCACATGGCTAAAATATTATTCCACATGCATCTCTTCATGGATGCTTTCGTCTTTCTTCAAATCTTCATGGCTGAAACTTTCATTCTCTTGTAACTCCACATGGATACAAATCTCATCTTCTCCTTCATCCTTAACAAGGAGGTCTTCAATAATGGTCTTCTCATGAGCCTCTTCTTTTTTTTTTAATTTTAAAATCAGATTTGTTGTTCTCCACAACAACATTCTTCTCCTCTTTCTCATTGCCCTTCATGTTAATTTTCTTCTTCATATTCTCTTCATTCCTTTCTTCATTCTCATTCCATGTAGTTATCTCTCTCTTCAATGAATCCACCTTTAATTTCAGGGAGTCTACCATCTCCCACACTAAATCTTCCTCTTCTTCATTCTCATTATCAGCAAATTTTTCCATCAACAATTCCAACAAACTATCCCAGGTCTTCAATTTCTTTATCCATTCTCTCTTCAGTGGCATTCTTCCACTCTTCTTCCTCATATTCATAACCTAAAAAATTACACAAACAACATCATACTCTCTCTACTCTTGTAAGGCTTATCTCGTGCCTTCATTAAATTCTGTCACTCTCTCTCTCTCTACCCAAGGAATCAAAACTTGCTTTGATACCACTTGATGTGGCTCTAAAACCACATCCCTCTCACTTATATAAATTCATTCATAAAATTAATATCACATTAATCTTCACTAGGGATTTCTCTCATAAACAAATAAATTGATTTAATAAATAATCACGATAAGAAATCTCTCATTAATTCATACATAAATTACATCTCAAGGTCATACCAATATTGCATGCCTACACACAAGATCTACAAAGCTTCCTCTCATTACAAGCTTCAACAAGATTACCTTAAACCCATATAAACTTGGCGTATACTAGACAAGGAGGCTTCCAAGGCATTCCCAAGCCTTTCCCCAGAGAAACTCGCATCCCTTTGCCAAAAGAGAATACAAACATATATAGAACATGGAGAAAGAAAGTAGAGTAAGCTAAAAAATCACTATTCATGGAGAATTTCATCCCACCTTCCACCATGAGGGTTAAATATAAGAAGGTAAGGTGGAATGACATGGAAATTCACTCCACTTATCCTTTGAAGCCATTATGACTAAGGACAAACCTCCCCACTTGAAAGTTGGCATTCCACCTCAAGATAATTCAAAAGTGAGTGGAAAAGTTACTTTTTGCATAGTAAACTTTGTCCCCCACCTTCATAATCCACTAAAGGTTAATGGACCCTCCATTTTGATCATGATTTATTTGTCCCCATATGAAATTTCAACCCATTCCACATATGCAAGCCAAAATAGTCAAAAGTGACATTTAGGAATAGTGTCATTTTGGAATATTGGCAAATAGTGACCACCATGACACCTCATCATGAAACTCTAGCATATGAAACCACATCACTAAGACACTTCATCAATTGGAATAGTGTCATGACACCTCACCAATTGAATAGTGCATGCCATGTCATTAGTGAATAGTGTGCATGAATAGTGTTGAGTGAATAGTGTTTTGCCACCACATCAGCATGAGTAACATAGTTAGTAGGGGAATCTAGGCATATTTTTTAAGGATTATTGGTTTAGTATGGTAACCAGTCAGTGGGAGTTGTGGAAGTGCAAATATGATGAAAATTGACGAAGGATTATAGGTGGAAGTGACATAGGAATGGGACATGAGGTCTCAAGAAGTGTTGTCAGAATATGCAGGGAAATGGAAGGGCACAAGGAGGACACTCCAGCTTTCAGACTACAACCAATGCCATCTCTAGTATATGTAGGAGAAACTAGCTAGGAAATGGAGATTAAAAAACCTGAGTTGAACCAACCCAGTTCTCCAGCCACAGTGTGAGCTCATGCTCTTGAGCTAGATGAACTAACTATACAGAACTGGGATATAGATAACATAGAGTCAAAAACTAACCCTGTAAGAGAACCCTTAGTCAAGAAAGTTTTAGACACTAGTGTATTAACTCTTTCCTTCCCTTTACAACATAATTCTATGGCCTAACTTGGTATGTCTGGTGGACCTAGCATAAGCAGTGGGAAAAGTACTGGCCTAAATATAGTGAATCAACCTGCCTTAATACCCAATGTTTCAGGAGTTTATTCTACTATCGGAGGTGCTAGAAGTGGATTAGGTGGTGATTCATTTGGTGGACTAGGAGGAGGCATAGGAAGAAGTGGTGGACTTTTTCCCTAAGGAATAAGATGACTTGGAAGTTCTCAGTAGCCACCTTTACAAGCAACTCAACCACCCACTATGTACTATAAAATGACACTTAATTCACTAGAATATCGAGGTGTGGATAATGTCACCAAACATGTTCACAAGTTTGAACTTATTTGGAGAGCGTGTTGTATAACCTCCTCTAATCGAAAATCCACTCAATTTACAACCACACTCTTAGAACGAGTGTATAAATGGTATAAAAAATATGATCCTCAAAAATTAGTTATTGATTATGACCAACTTAAGGCAACATTCCTCCAAGAACTTGATATTTTGGAGTTTAGGAAACATAGTATTGTTTCACTAAAAGACATCAAACAAGAGCTAACTAAGAGTGTGCATGAATATGATGCATGATTCAATACACTTCTCTCTAAGCTTTAATTTTATATTAATGTTGCTCAACACACTCAATGGTTTTTGGGAGGACTGTTTCTCCCCTTTAGATGAACATTATCTCAAAGAACTTTTACCAACCCATGCGAGGCCTTGGAAGCTACCCTTTAGGCTAAAGTTATTGGAAGCAATAATATGGGAATTAGCCTTTCATGAAGGCTTAAATTGTTGTAATGACATCCTAATTAGAAAAACTGACTACACACAACACTCGTAACACTCACAATGGTCTATGGTGTGTGGATTGTGAGCCTGAAGGCCATATAGAAATAATTATCCCCATAAGAACATACGCATCATACTGAAGTAGTCATGTGAAATTTGATAGGAAGATCATGATTTTTGCTCTTGTCTTCTATTATAATGTGCCACTCAATCAAAGGTGTCCACTTATTATAATATATGTGATGTATGTACACATGACACCAATGACTATTATCTCATCAATGATATTCATGAGCCACGTGCATGGTATGCATGAGGCCTCTATTTCAAATAACTAAGAGAATCATGGATATCTTGGGTGAGGTCAAGGTCAAGGATGAGGAGGTGGATGCTTTCCACCATAGACATGTTATAAGAATGGTTCCCCTAATCACTACTAATGGGATTGCTCGGTCTATCTTACATGTGCTTTCTATAAAAATGAGCACCATTTGGAGGAATGTCTTGATTTTTACATGATCATTAAAAAAGAAAGAAATGAGAAGGGTGTTGGTATGATACACATTAAGAAACCACACTGGAAACCACGCCTTATCACTCCAATAACCTAAAAAGTTAATATTACAATGTGCAATGGTGGATAGTCATAGTCTACATCCACTCTACCTATTGAGAAGGTACAATACGAAGAGCCTTGTGCAACTAGGTATCCTGATGCTCAACAATAGAAAGAGGTGCTCTAAGATACTATGAATTTGGAAAGGGAATTACAAAGGGAGATCTAATTTCTTAAGGACTATGATGCCACTCAATGTGTCAATATGCAAAAGGCCATAAACCATCAAGACAACACAAGATGACTTCTAAGATCTCTATAAGAACTTATTAGATGAGGATATTTTACTACTATTACCAAATTGGCTTAAGCATCAAACTCCAAGGCCTACTGAAGATCATTGATTAAACTATGCTTGATGACAAGATACTCACATTCCTTTAGCCTATAAGAGGATAAAGAAATACTGGTAAACACCGCCATTGATGGATGGGTAAGCTAGGACATTTTAGTCAACACTAACACTAAAATTAGTAACTCACAAAGGATGCTTGGCTAAAGATGGATAGCCCAACCTTGTAACATTTGCCTCATGTATTGTTCATGGCAAATAAGACCTATGCTTTGTCAATCAGTGTCCTTAAAAATGCCACTGTGGATATCTTCGATGTTCCTTTCAAAGTAGGCTTTGGAGTTATAGAGTTGGTTGAGGTTGATGCCTTCCCAACCTTATTGGGTCATCCATGGTGTTATGATAATAATACTGATTTAATCTTAACAAAAAGATATATCATCTTTGAAAATATTGACCAACACATCATCATTCCATTGGACCAAACTCATGGGGCCCCATATGTTGAACATGTTAATATTAATGAGGATATTAATCATTTATATAATGTCATAACTCGAGGCAGTGAACACCATGATCGCACCCTTGATGGCATCCTATGATGGATGGATGGATGCATAATCCTTCTCTTATACTAAGTAACGCCTATGATTGTTGGGTGCAAGGTGACTATGACCTTACGAGGAGAGTTATGGTGCTATCGATAGTGGTCAAGATACTTGGTGCAAGTATCACAAGTGTCATAGGTTTGTTTATTTTGTGATTGGAAAAGTCATGCATGGACCAATCATGGTTGTGCCCCTTGAAAGGCTATATGAATCTTCATGACTCTATAGGAAAATGTAAGTCCATGAAATTATCCAACAACTAGAGGCCTTATATGATTTTAATGTTGATCACATGTAATCCCTTATTCACATTATTGATGCCACAATTGTAAGGTGGTGGTGAACTCATCATGAACATCTTAATTATGACTGTGTACATTCTACATTACATCATAGATTTCATCATGATAACCATATACGTGGTACTATCAGCTCCAGTGGTATTTGAGCACCATAACCTCACCTTGAGGCATGTGAGGAAATGTGGGTGAATGATGAACTTTCTTGCCAAAATATCTTTGGGTTGATGCATTTTATCACTCTGCATACTTGGGTTAGAGTGTGGTATATTCATAAAGAGCACTATCTTAGTACATGTTCTTGGCACCTACTTAAGGATAATATGGTTTTAGTGTTATCATATTCATCCCCGAGGATGGATTTATGACTTACACTTCAAGAAATGCATCAAGAAACCATTGGTGACCCAATTCTTATTGAAGATCATATTCAAAGCATACATGGCATGCCAGAGGAAGGATTAACCATTTTTAATGAGCCTATTGAGTAGTAATCTTCTTCTACACTAGAACATGTAATAAATCATGCACTTTGAGAAGAAATTCAAAAAGGTGAGTAAAAATTTGTGTTCCAAGTTGATGAAGGTGAAGGATTTGATCTGCTAGACCCATTGACCAATCATTTGGATATACACACGGAGTATGGTGCTAGAACAGTCTGTGACACAAGTCTAGATACACAACACCCATACTTGGAGCCACTTCAGACCATACAATTCAATATTGGCATAGAGGATGCACCAAAGATGGCTACCATGGGAAATTACTGGTCTAATACTAAAATCTCAAAAGTGTTTGAGCTACTAAAAGAGTATGAGGATGTTTTCCATATAAAATATAGTGAGATGAAGGGTATTCACTCATATTTGGGTAAAATACATATCAAACTAGTCAAAGGCACTCGCCCAGTCATGAAACAAACTTATAAAATGAATCTTAATTTACATACATGTGTTAAAGAAGAAATTGATAGTATGTTATGCACGGGAGTCATTACTCCTATCAATGAGTCTGAGTGGGTCAGCCTTATGGTGATAAGCATTAAAAATGATGGACACATAAGGATTTTTGTGGATTATAGGTTAATTAATGTTGCTTACATTACCGATCCTTTCCTGACACCATTCACCAAAGAGATCCTCAAAGGTGTTGCTGGATGTGAAATTTATACCTTCATAGAAGGTTTCTCTAGGTAGATCATCAAGTCCATATCATAGAGGAGGACAGGCACAAGAGTATATTTTATACTAAGTGGGGGTGTTTTGTGTATAATGTCATGCCATTTGGGTTAAAGAATGGTCTTATTCTATTCTCTACAATAATCATTGAACCCTTCAAGGACTTTATCCATAAGTTCTTTTAGGTTTATTTGGTTGATTAGATAGCATATAGCTTGGTGACAGACCATTGTTCTAATCTCTAGCTTATGTTTGAGCACTGCAAGACACTTCAAATTTCTATCAACTTGAATAAGTGTCTTTGCCACTTTATTTATAATTCTCCTTGGTCATATTATTTGTCAAGATGGACTTCTGGTGGACCCCACCAAGATTGTCGTCATCTGCCACATTCTAGCACCAACTACCCAATGAGAGGTTAGCACTTTCCTAGGCCATAATAGATACTATAGGAAATTTATCTATGGATATGCAAGGATTGCAGTGCCTCTAGAAGAGCTCTTGAAACATAATGAACATTTCATTTGCACCTGCTCATGCCAAGAAGCTTTTGTTGCCTTAAAGGACAAGCTTACCACTGCATCAATTCTCCAGTTCCCTAACTGGACTAAACCGTTCCATGTCCATGTTGATGCTTCTAATATGGCAGTCAGTGTGATATTTACCCAATTTGATGAGGGTAATCTAGATCATCCTATATTTTATTTAAGTCAAAATCTTACTCCAACTAAGAGGAACTATACCACTATAAAATATGAAGCATTATATATAGTTTATGCTCTTCAAAAGTTCTGACAATATCTGCTGGCAACTCCTTTTGTTTTCTTCATAAAGCATGAGGCATTGAATTATTTGGTCAACAAACCAATTTTGCATGGTTACATTTGTCATTGGTTAGTGTTATTTCAAGATTTATAGTTTTCTATCATGGTTAAGCCTGGTAAGACAAATTGCAGTCCCGACCATGTCTCTTGAATTAAATGTGGTGAACTAGTGCATGTCATCGAAGATAACCTACCTGACATGCAGTTATTTCATGTCTCACACATTTTTGAATAGTTGGAGGATATATCAACCTTTTCAACTACTAGATCAACTCCATCTCATTTAATTACTTCAAACAATAAATAACTCATCGTTTGCACCACTCCATTCTAGTTCATTAGGGGAAACCTTTATAAGCTTGATCGAGATGAGGTACTTTGATGTTGTATAATGAAACATGAGGGTGTTAAGGAGCTCTGTGAGGTCCATGAAGGCATTTATAGGGGCCATTATGCAGGAGAAGCTACTATGCATAAGGTTTTATTAGTCAGTTTATGGTGGCCTACCCTTTTTAAGGATGCTAAGCTTTATGTGCGCTAGTTTGACATTTATCAGCACATGGGAAAGCCCAATTGGTGGGATGAAATGACACTTCATCCTATTATATCATAAGAACCTTTTAAAAAGTGGGTCACCGACTTTTTGGCCCCATCAACCTAGTAGGATGGTGTACTAGTTAATGTTATGTTATCACTACAACTGACTATCTCACTCATTGGGCTGAAGTTCACTGACATAAGATTGTACAACTGCTACTACTATGTGGATCATCTAGGAGCATATTATTACCAAGTTTGACTGTCCATTGAGTTTTACTAGTGACTATGGTACTCACTTCCTCAATGAGACTATTTGTGTCTTGTTGGTCAAATTCATGATTACTCACCATAAGACCACACCTTATCATCCCTAGGCTAATGACATTGTTGAATCATTCAATAATATCTTGGGCATGACTTTACCTAAGATATGTAATATTGGATGTACTGACCATGATGATCAGGTATCTACATTATTTGGGCATATTTCACCACCCATAAGTGCATCAATAAAAGCACATCATTCAATCTTGTGTTCAATACAAAGGCAATTCTTCCAATATAGTTCCTTGTTCCCTCTCTTTGCATTACATGTGTTGGATGACTAGGAGATGAGGTATCATTGAAAGCACACCTTGATGCTTTATCGTAATTAGATGAATCTCATTTTATTGCACATTAGAGTTAGGGCATGGAGAAATAAAAATAGAAGGCATGGCATGATCACCACCTCAAGAATAAGACTTTTCCTGCTAGAATGCAAGTCTTAATATATGACCCCAAGTTCACATGCCACTTCAAGAATCTTCGTGTCCACTAGGATGGGCCTTTCATTATTCATAGTATACGTCCCACTAACGCATGTTGATTGAAATGTTTAGAGGGCCAATTTCTTCCTAGTCATTACAATGGTAATCAGTTGTGGCCATATTTTTTTGCCTAAGTCTTTCTTATTTATACCAATAAGGTGTATACCAATAGTTTAGTTTAGGATCTCTTATTTTTAATAAAGTGATGCACTAGTTATGTGGTTTTGAAGTCAATATTTATAATTTGATACTTATGTTCTCGTGGAGGACTGCAAAGCACTAATAGTATGGGGTAGGAGTATTACATGTATGAAGTGGCAAAAAATGGTCTATAGGGATACGTGCAAAATCAAAGGTGTGCCAATGAAAGTGTATAAAGACAAAGGGTATGTGGGATATGGTGTATAACCATAAGCTCATTAGGTAAAGAATGATTTCTTCCTTTGGTATGAATATTCAAATTTCCCTATAGCTGGCATGTACTTTGAGAAAATTACAGGGTGAAACATGTAATTAATTCAAGGAGGTAGTGGTAATGACAAGTGTTCCAACATCACATCATGGTAGTACCATTGGTCACATTTATTGTGTAAAGTGATGGTCGAAGGGGGGTAGTAAATGTGAGTTACCCCTTCGAACCTATAAAAAGATAAATAGTTCATTTCAATTTTCACTATTACTACGATTAAAAATTTACAGAGCTGAAGGAACAAACTTGAGTTATTTTAAAATAAATTTAGCGCATTCAGTCAAGTGTAGAGTGTTGATTTCTAGTTGATTCTTAATCTTTAAGTGTGTTTTAGCTTAAACGAGCAACCTAGGCTAAGAGATAAAAAAAGTATAGGCAACAAAATAATTTGCTGAAGTGGTGGAGGTGTTCAAGCATGCCTTGCAAAAATTTAGGGATGTGATTGCCATTCAATATGGGGTGATTGGGAAGCTGGTGTGGCCCAACAAAATTTTAGAAGCTTGACTTTAAGTAGAAGAGCTTCAGTACCAATAATTGGCTGATATAACCCTCTTAATAAAAGACTGCTATGAGTGTGCAAAGACATTCAAAGATGTAGAAGCTATGGAAGAGACAATAAGTGAGCATCAACAAGAAATAAATTCTAACTTTTTGGCACTCTGAGGAGAGGTTGTAGTTGAGGCTGCCATGCTTGACGACATTCATAAGGATGCTTCCACATCCCTTAAATGTTTGGTCAATAAAGCAAGCGAGTGTCTCAACAACTTAGGAAACCAAAAAGATGAAAGTAACCATCAAATAAATAATGATGAAGTTGTTCAACACCTTATCATATTAGGAAGGTGTCAATAAACAGATGGAGAGGTTGGTTCTAAATTTTTGGTAAACACTGAAATTGGTGTTTAGTCTGGGATGGACTGATAACATAGTGTGGGGTGATTTTAGACCTTGCATTTTAGCTAAATATTTTGATACTAGTGTGGAAGAAGCATGGTGTAAAAGAAGCATGGTGTGGTAGAAGCATGACATGGGAGAAGCACAATGTGGAAGGTGCACAACATGAAATATATATAGGTGTAGAAAACCATGTTATAGGGGATCACAGCGTGAGAAGACCTAGTTATAGAAGATGCATAATAAATGGAGAACTTGAGAATGGAGGGTTCAAAATGTTAACAAAATATTTAGGGAACACATGGGAAGTGGGAGACAGTTAATGAGTAATTGTCAGGGATGAAATAGACTTAAGTTACACATGAGTTTAGTACTATCTCACATGAAGATAGACACTTGGTGATGAGAATGTAGCACTAAATGGGAATATAGGGGCATAAAGGCCTAAATCCTTAAGAAAATAATGTAGTCAACTGCCATGACTCTTAGTCCACTGAAGGTCATTGGCTAGTCATTAAGAGTGTTATTATTATTGTAACTACTTGGTCAGAGAAAACCAAGTATAAATACCCCTGACTATAGCTTTGTAAGGTTTTTTATCATTATTGTATAATGATTGATTGATGTTGATTATTCAATTTATGTAATCACATATATCATTGTAATATTACTATTATACTCTAGTTTATAGCTAAAGTGCATCACTGAGTTGTAGGATGTGCTTGTTATATAACTTGTGATTCTAATATGAATATGATGAATAGAATTTATGTTATCTGAATGTTATCATGTGGATTCTGGAAACAATGGTGTTGGTCATTTTAATTATGTTTGTTCATTTAACTAACTTAGGCCCATAACTGTTTATTTCTTTTTTTGGTTAGTCATTGAATAAGGTGAATGTTCAAGTGCCAATATGTGTTAAGTATACCCTCGCACAAAAAAAATGAAGGGGACTGGTCCCTCACTATGCACTTTGGGTGAGCGTACAAAAACCCTAAGTCTTTTGTGAAATGTCAATGTGCCATCTTATTGGTTCTTAGTCACTTCAGCATGTGCCTATGGAAATTTAGGCCTAGATAGAAAATTAACCCAACAGTAAGCACCTCACTCTATTGGAGTTTTCTCATCTTTAGTTTCTCTAGTCTAAGTCCATGTTTTATGTGTACTTAGTACTTGCATTCTATTTTTAATCCATCTTTTTCCAGTAATTTATATCTTGTTGATGTGTCACATATTCACACTTTATGTGAAGTCTGCTTTAGGTTGTTTTATTATCAAGGTGTGATACATTATGTGCATAATATTGTTAATATGCACATTTAATGTGGTTGTTATCGTCACACATGGGTGAGAAGGTTTAGGTGTACCTATGCAATTCTTCCACCTTCTACACCATCAACAATCATCTCCCACTCACCTCTTTCTCTTCCTATATAAGGATCATTTGTGTTATTTATACATTTATTAATCAGTTTGGTAGAGATGTGGTCATTTAGGAGAACCAAGAATCACTCTTTGATCTTTGGCATTATTATTCAAAACTTTGTTGGTTTTACACTTATTGTAGATACCTTTTTTTGGTTAATACATTTGTGTTATTAGTCAAAACTCTCACCTGGGTACTTATTTGTGGATTAGCTTAACATGCATCGTTCTTTGGGTCTTCCTCTTTCTTGACATTGAATCAAAGTTTGTTCCTGACATAGTATCAGAGCTATTCTTCATAGGTAGTTGTTGTGTATTTAAGTAGTTTACATAAACTTTGGCATTTCCCACATAGCTTTTTTAATCACTAAGCATGTTTTTGAGCCAACCCTTGTTATGATTTTTCAAAATGACCCACTAGGTATTTTTTGTTTGAACCAAATTTGCATTTTATATCCAACCTCCATACTAGGTTTTATTTTAGCCAAATCTACATTTTTAGGGTCATTTTATTTGAGTTATTTTTATTACATGGAGATTTATCTACATGTCCCATCTCTTATTGTCTCAAACTTAGTTTTTCCTTCATTTGGATTTATGTAGATGTTGCAGATCCACATGTGAAGGAGTTTTGTTGAATATTTTTATACCATTTTCCATTTTAGAGTGTTTTTGGTGTAAATCATACATCCCAATTATTTTACGAATGCTAGTCAGAATCAAATATGACTTTTGTTTTGTCTAATTAGGACGCCATGAGCTCATTTGGCAAGCACTTCAATTTCAAGGGTAAATATATTTTTTTCTACATTTTTGGGGCATCCTGGAGAAAATTTGACATTTTTATTATGTCCACAACATCCAAAACCCCCTTAGGGGACCTCTATTTCAATATTTTTTACTTTTTGTTTGTATATTTTGGGTGTATCTCGATCTTTGAAGAGCTAGGGCATAGAGGCATTTCTAGAAAAAAATTACATTCTACTAAAAAAAATGAACTTAGATTTTTTTAATTCAACTGTTTGAGAGCTTTCTATATACTCTAAGAATTAAAAATATATATTAAGGTAAAAGGAGGGTTTTGAACTTAAAAAACATACTTATGGTGCTCACGTAGCATACATTTAAACATCAAAACTATGTGCATGAAGGAAGGAAAAGGAGGATAGTCATTGTTTAGGCTATGCCACCTAGATCTTTCAATCCCACCCATGTTGTTTCCTACACCACCACCACTCTACCTAATGTCACCACTCACACAGTGTGCCACCATTGCACCACCTAGATTTTTCACCTATACAATGTGTCTAAAGCCATCATCACCTCTATCGCTCAACCTCTAATGTAGCAATTGGTCACAACCCCTATGACCCTTGTGGCCACCACCAAGCATACCCTACAACAACCTATTCTAAGCCATGTGACCCCCAACTCAACATTTTTATCCTCCAAAGGCACTAAGCCTGAGAGGGTGATTTTTATCACCTTGCCTATTTTTTTGAGTTCTATGTGGTGATAAAGTTAAATTTTCATTTTGATGAATTTTTTTTCTAGAAGTTAGAGTTTCTTACTTGATTTGCTAACCAACTATTATTTTTTGGATCTTCCAAAGGTCATAACTGTTGATTAGTAATTCAAATTTCCATATTGTTTTTTTAAATTGCATTATTTTTCAAGATCTTCGTAGGAGTGATATATATAATAAAAAGGTTTAAAAAATACCATAATGTCAATTAAAGTTATCAAGATTTTAAAGAGGAGCTATTTCCAAAGCTCCAATCCTTAAATGTTTCCAATAAGATCTATGTGAACTTATCAAATGTTGAATCTTAAATGTGTTTCACACCAGTATTTTTTATTATAATAAAACGTAACAAATTTTCATAATTTTTTAATCTGATGTTCTTTGATTGTCTTCATATTTTTCAGCAGCCTCTGAGAAACCCTTACAAAGAATGTGTTGACTAGGCTTTAAATTAGACTATTGGTGGAAAATTATAAAATATTCATTGTTGTTCACTACATTATTTGAATATTGCATGGTAACTATAATGAGTTATGTATGCCATCCTTGCTATTCATGTTTGTTAAAAATAATAAAGTTAATTGCATTATCAATCACTCACAAGAAATAGTTGTAATAATTTATAAATGTTTTTTATTTTCTATGGTCTTCCAGAAACATTAGATTCCTATCAAAAAATCACTGGAGTAATATTATTATTCTAAATGGCTTTGATTTTCTTTTATATTTAAGGAAATATCTAATTTTCTAAGTTTTATTGAAGTGTCTTCAGTGATACATGTTCTAGTAAAGACTTCAACATCTCACATGTTAGGACTATTATTCAGTATAATTCATAAGGGTTTGCAAAATAAAATAACGATTGTGATGTAACTTTACTACCTGTTACTTAAAAAGAATTTATTTTTTTTAAAAAAAATTATAAGAATTTTTTAAATTTAAAATGGTGTTTAGTTAAGTATGTGGATGCATGAGCCTTATTGTAACTTAGATGCATGTGACATCAAAACATTTGAGTTGTAGTAACATCATCATTATTATTAAAATAATATGTAACTTAACTATATGTTTATTTTTTTGGGGAAACAATAGGCTATATAAGCCTCATGAGAATCATTTATCCAACTTTTATTGGTATTGTTTTCAAAACTTGTAAAATGTACAAAAGCATGATTACTAACATCATGTGAGTCAGAATTTGTCCTTTGAGACAAAAGCATTGCATAAATTGGGCATTGCGTAGGGAGTTTATAGAAAACTTGGACATATCAGACAACCAATCTTAGTGTTGACTTATCACAATACCAAGATTGACTAGGTTCAAAGCTACCATCTAAAAGACCCATCAGATGCATGAATATTAATGCATTTTTATTATAAAGAGTGATTTCAAAAATAAAATAGCAAAGACAATTTTACCACAATATACAGCGTTAGAAATTAGGGGTTAAATTTACAGTTTGAGTTGGCACCGAGGAATAAAAAACAAAATCATTATACATCCACCATGAGTAGCACGACTTCTATCATTAAATTTATGGTAAAATTACATTGAAATAAGAGGACCGTTGTGAAAAACCGAACATCAAAGAATAAGATCTGTTATTATGTTGTTAGAGTCTTTGAGAACATTGAATTTTGTAGCTACAAACTTCCTAGCTAATGGCCATCTCACACAATATTGACTTGTATTCTATTGCAAGATTATTGAGTTTGGAAAGTTACTATTGCATTTACATAGAAATCTGTCTAAAACTTTACAAAAGCATCTATTTATACAACCAGAATATTCTACGAGTTTTAAAATTCACTGGAAGGACAATATCTCTTGATATATGAAGATTTTATAAATGATCTAAGAAAACTTTCGACTTATTCCCATATGCTATTTGATATTTACAATTTCTGTACTTGGTTATCTTAGTCCTACCAAAGCATTTGTGGCATCTAATATTTAGTTTGAATTATTTACTTTCGCAATGCGACTCAACACTTCATACGTGCTACTATTATAGCATGCCAAAGTCCTACATTGACAACATAACTGCAAGAAACAAAAACCACATACTTTTAGATCAGTGCCTTTAGTCTCTTGAAAAATCATTGTGCTCTTGTCCTCTTTCTCCACTCTGATATAATCTAATCCTTTGATTTGGTTTTGATCCTCTCTCTTTGTTGAGTTCTTAAACCATACTGGAAAAGGTTTTAAAAAAAAAGTGAGATTACATTTAGAAAAAAAATTATTTGAAGATGATTCAGAAAGCAATAAACAATGAATTCTATTTGTATTAAGGGAGAAAAAATTCAAAGCCAAACTTATAAATCAATTCTGAACAGAAGTCCACAATTGGGTAGAGTTGCATCTTGACGAAGTATCCATCTGAAAGTGCAATCCTCTCTAGAGCCACAGGTAACTGCAAGAAAATTCCAAATACAAGCATAACACACTGTAAATGTAAAAATCGTGTCTTAATTAATAAGGATTTTAACATATATAATTGAACTAATCAAAATAACTATTTTACTTTGGACTTTTACAGTCTTTTTTAGGAGAGATGAAAACATTAAAATACATCCAAACCATCAAAGCCCCGCTCTCTAATTTTATATACAATTCATATTCAATTATATCTTCTCTTTCACTTAGGTGTCAATTTTGCATGGAATATAACAAGATTGACCCATGAGTGCCTTCCATTTTCACTATTTTAAAAAACAGATATAGGCATGGATTACTGATAGGCACGAATCCATCACTTATACATCTTTAATTAATTAGGTATTTGTTTTATTTCAATTTAAGTACAGAACGCCGTACCAGTGCTTGTGATGGAATGCCCTTTTCCCTACTTATCAAGACTTGATTGACTGTGGAGAATTCATTATTTAAATCCAAATACAAAATAGCAGGATAGTAGTTGTGATGGAATGTGCTTTTCTGTATTTATCATACTTGGTCAACCATGGAGAATTTAGTCATGCCTAAACCCGTTTGAAATTTTGAACAGGGGTTTACATGTTAAAACTTGTCCTGCCTACAGTGTATATTTATGTTGACTTGGTCGAGTGCCATATATCCATATTTAGAATATTGGTTACTGTATCCAGGATATTTGTTAGGTTCTTGTCACAGCCATTCCCAACGAGCAACATAATTTTGACCTTGACCTATTATTCATTCAAGTCAGTCAATCTAATGCTTAGTCAACTCATTCACGACTCTATAAAGCAACTAGTCACCCCAAAACCCTTATGCCCTATGGTATAGACATATCCAGAATGAAGTGGAAGTCTTATTTGATAGTTCGAAACAAATTTTTGGCCAAGAAAGAGGTTTGGAGATATTTAAAACACCATCTGAAAATGTGCCTTACAAAGTGATGTTGCAAAATTAAGGGCAAAAGTGAATTTCAGCAAAGCTATAAAGATAAATGTTTCAAATAATAAAAAAGAACAATGTCGTATTTATGTAAGGATTCTTTGAGATGAGGGGGACATATAACTTATTGAACAAATATCACTTTTGAAAATTAGAAAATAAATTTAATGTAGTCGTTACATCTTGATTTTTTGTTAAATAAATTTATCTGATTATTTATGGATTTTTAAAGTTGATTTGATTATTATTAATTAAGTTGTAATTTATACGTTGTTATGGGACAATTGTATGTTGTTTTGGTTTCATGATTGCATTGTTATAAGTTAGTTGTATTGTATATTTTTTACATTATGATCATGTTGATTTATTGTTATAACAGTATTTTATGATATATATCATGATTGTGTGGATTAAATACCATTTTGTCGTGAATTTGATGCACAAAAAATTTATCTCTCAGAGCATGGAGAGAGAGAATCATCAGAGAGGGTGATGTAGATGTATGTGTTGAAAAAATGACAAAAGAATAGCTAGAAACCCTGCAGACACTACATTAGATAGTACATGTTATATGCATTATTTGAATTATTAGAATTACGACGTTCTTTATGTTATCTATATTTAGATAATTATTTATTCATGATTAGTTGTATGGTAGCTTAGTTAAATGCTTATGTAGAATTAATCTCATGTGATTGCATTGCGGTACTATGTATTTATGTCATGTTAATGTATTCATGAATATTAATGTTTTCAAAGATGTAAATTTACATGATTAGTACCTGATTTCTATTGCACCTAGCTTAACCATCATGTCTTACTAATGCTTGAAAACATTGGTAAGTTATATTTATGGTATTTTGGGAATACCAATTATTATTGAAAAGAATATTATTGACTTTATAATAGTCATGTTGCTATTAAGTCATTATGATTATTTATTTATATAAGCAATTATTTATTATTAAGTCATTAGAAAAATATATAAATAGAAAAAATCATTATATACCTAAAGTAAAACAAATAAAACCAATAAATTGATTGTATTATATTGCAATTGTGTTATAATTAGAATAAAAAGGAATAAAGTAATAAATTAAGACAATATATGTGGGAAAAAGAAAAAAACATCAACCATTAAAGGAAAGAAGTAAGATTTAAATAAATTAAAAAAATTATACATACAATGGAAAAAGGAGAAAAGGCAGAGTGAAGTGCACCATAGAAGTGAGTAAGAGAAGAAGAGAAGGGAATGGAGAGGGAGAGGGAGACAACACGGATTAGAGTAAAGAGGAAAGAGGCATGGCGCAAGAGATCTTCTGGTTTGGACTGCTTCAACATGGACACTTGTACCAGGTAGGTGGCGCCTTGAATTGTGAATATATATGTATGTCTTATGCAGAATTATGAGTATATATTGGTCTAATAAATGGTGTTTTACATATTCTACATATGTTTGGTGTCTACCATACATATAGATATATGTGTGAATTGATATTAGTTACTATTTAGTGCATGAAATAAATGACTGTATAAGTATGGCAATCTATGTATAAACATATTTATAGTAACAATAAGTATTTAAAACTTGTCTATTATAATATAAAAGTTGCTTATAGTATTTGTCCAAATAGAATGGAGGTGCTGAGTGTATGTAGCATGTATATAGCTTATAGTGAATTGCTTATTCATCATAGCAAACTTTGTCTATTTAAAACCGTATATAAAACTAGGATCAATGCATATACAATATATTTAAAACCATATAGCTGCTAATGATATCTTTTATAATTTTATACTTTTATTTTTTTAAGGAATTTTGTAGTCTATGTATACTTTTGACTTAATTGTTTATTATTAAATAATTGTTTTGAATAATAAATATGTAACGATCTGTAAGTTTATAAAATATAAATGAATGAGATTAGGGAGTCTTAGAAACTGTGACTACCTATATATTGGTATGGCACCTATGATCTCCAAATCATAGAAAAGAGTTTATGGGAAGCTAAGAATATATATCTGGATATTAAAATCATACGGCTTAATACATACATACATATCTGTGATATCAAATTATATGGCTTAGTTTTTATATCTATTATATGAAATTGATTTGTTGAGTATATAGTTGTTTTTCAAACTATGACTAAATATGAATATAGAGAACGGTGAAGTGGTCTGTAGATATATATACAGTCAGGAATGTATCATATATACAATGATTTAATGCAAAGAATCTACAGTAGGTTTATGGTGATTTGGATAATACACGAGGGATTTGAGTATTATTTTATTATATAGGTAAAACTGAAATGAATATATACAATAATAATATATTGGGTTGATGGTATACATTCACACAACGATCCATTCATATCATACTCCAAGTATATATATAATTGCAACTTCATACTCCGAGTTACATATATAATGTCACATTGTCATAACTAAAGATATGAAAATGTTATAAGGATATAATCAGTAATGTTACATTGTCATATATATAAAAATACAATTATATATATATATATATATATATATATATATAAATACAATTATATATATATATATATATATCTAATGTTACATTGCCATATAGAAGAAAATAAGTTAAGTTGTTATATCATATGGTTTAAAAAGAATATAATCCACAAAATGTGGTTATATCAATAGCGATTATAATCTAATAAGGATTATGTGTTATACCCATTAACCAACTATATTGTTATGGCTTTATGTGGAATTCATATATATATATATATATATATATATATATATATATATATATATATAACAAGAATATTTTCCACAAAATATGGTTATATCAATAGTGATTATAATCCAATAAGGATTATGTGTTATACCCGTTAACTAACTATATTGTTATGGCTTTATGTGGAATTCATATATATATATAATCCACAAAATATGGTTATATCAATAGCGATTATAATCCAATAAGGATTATGTGCTATACCCGTTAACCAACTATATTGTTATGGCTTTATGTGGAATTCATATTTTTATATGAATTCCACATAAAGCCATAACAATATAGTTGGTTAACGGGTATAGCACATAATCCTTATTGGATTATAATCGCTATTGATATAACCATATTTTTTGGATTATATTCTTGTTAAATCATATGATATAACAACTTAATATATTCTTATTTTCTTCTATATGACAATGTAACATTATCAATATATATATAAATCAAGTTGGTTATGGCTTTATGTGGAATATATATATATATATATATATATATATATATATATATATATATATATATAACTGAGTATTTATACATGTAGGTTTATCAAATTATATATAACAATATAAAAGGGTGATACTGAGTTTGATAAAAAGATGATGATATAAACAAGAATAGTGATGTATATATGCATAGGATCATCTAAAAACAATGATATTTATATATCTTGTGTGCTAAAAACAACAATTCATGTATAATATGAACTGCGATTATTTTTATAGTCAAACCATGATAATATATGAATAGGTATAATTAGTTATTCATACATTGGATATATATGAATTGAGTATATGTTGGCATTTAAACATACAAAGAAATATATGCGTAAGATGTAAGAAGGCTGAGTCTATGTTTTGGCTATGAGTTATTTGTTTTGAACTCTTTGTAGACACTAAGTAATGTATTTGTTGCTCAATAGTTTTATATAAAACAAGTTGATGGAGTCGAACCTATAGCAACATATTTAGATGATATACATAGACTGTTATAAGGTAAAAACACATAAAGGAACTATGTGAATGCCTTATGTGGTGAATTTTAATTAGATGTTGATTTAATTTATTTTAAAAACTAACAGTAAATATTGAGAGCAAAATATTGTCAGATATAAAAGGTCTATTATCTATATTACTTAGCTTATATTAATATCTTAATGATTCATGATTTTAATGATTGTTAAAACCTTATAAAAAAATTCATTAGAATTACAAATGACTATTGGCATACATACGTATGATATTAAAAATTTATATGTGGTACATATAATGAGTATATTAATATGTACAAGAGTGTTGATGCAGAAGATTGCACCTTTGGTAGGAGGCCGGGCTCCTGCCTTCTTCACACAACAATGGAAACTCCCCTCTCACCTGTGGGACCGGTGAAGCTGGAGGGGAGAGTCTCTAGATAAGGGCTAGCTCCCTTTGATGCATCGTGTTGTTTCCAACAAGTGCAAAACACATATATATAGATATAATAAAGGAGGGGATGAAAAGGGAGAGAGATGCAGGAAAAACAAACCTACTCTAAAAGAGGTGATGCACCAAAATAAGTCAACCTTCACACATCCACTCTCAGAATCAAACAAATACATACATACACTACACACTTGGCAGAAGGACCAAGCTGCAAAAGACTGACAGGGAGGCTTTCATGAAAACACAGGAAACAAAAAATCACTGAGGTGCTGTGAAATGCACACTGTAACTCTTTTGTTTCTGGTCTTCTCAAATGTTAGCTCTTCTCATTTCAGCTGCAGAAATGGCGCCTTGTAGATAACAAGTCTGCTGGTGTTGAACCTGTGAGAGCATCAAAAAACAATGACTAGACACAGACAAACACTCAAGACATACTCTGAAATATCTATCCAAATGGAGGTAAAAAATTGCGTTTATTTGATTTAGGTGAAATTTTGCCAGGGCTATGCCTTACAAATGTGGAAGATATTTACAAAATGACAAGTCTCCAATATATAGGAGAAGAAAGGAGGCCTTTTGGCACCCTTTTTACAAGTGGCCCAGGTGCCTTCTGAGCATTGGGATGAGGAAACCATCTGAATCTAACGCTGTGCCAGCTCCTGTCAGGATTTAAATTTATGAGCTGTATCGTTTGACTACTCTCCAATGCATTTTGAAGGAAACCAGTCGTGTCAACCACTATTTCTACCTTTTTGATGATCACATGGTATGCACTGTGTCAACCAATGAAATAACTTCTTAACACCTTCCTGCATCACTTGGATTGCTTCGTCTGCTCATAAATGTGAAATGAAGAAAACGGGTTGCACTGCTAGCTATTTGTGCCTCTCAATGGTCAATTTGTAGGCACTATATCATTTGCTAAAATAACTTCTGAATCGACACCTTGCGTCACTTGGATCACTTCATCTGCTTCTGCATCATGGCCATTATGCTGTTAGGATTGAATTTATGAGCCACACCATCCACCTGCTCTTTATTCTCTGGGCTCTTTGTCCTTTTTTGATCCTTCAGCCCTCAGGGGTGATCTTTTGGTAGGTCACTGCATATCTTGGACTCATTCTATGGTTGGCGCTTGGGCATTTAAAAACCAATAGCCCTTTTACTAGCTTAAATTTGAGGTTCGTGGGCCTGTCACCATCCTTGGCAAAGTTCATCAGGCCCCTTTTGTTGAATCGTCCATTAAACAAAAGCCAAAGAACTTGAAGATTGAACCAAGCACTTGAAGAGTCTGTAAAAACTCCTAGATTTGTGCAAAATCAAAAAAGGTGAATTGGCCTTAAATAGCAGGGAAAGAAGGTGACTGATATTTTGCCTTGTTGGGCAAAATGGTCAACAGATTGGCGCCTCCTAGGGGAAGCATGCCTGCCATGCTTAGAACCCAGTTGCCTTGCAGTCCATTGGGCACGGAGTCGGATGCAACTTTGACAAAAGTTAGCAACAGCCCCAAAAGATCTTAGAATCAAATATGAAGCCTTTTTACCCCACATGCAAAGGGAAACACACAAGGCTAAAAAAAACACTACTTGTGCAAACTACACTTAGGGAAAGTAGGAAAAGAAACTAAAAGCAAACTACTATATACAGCTGACCAAGAATATTCACCTCCCTCCTAGATCGAAGGGAAAATTTCTTAAGTCTCCTTCCTGGGGAGAAGACTTTTGGTGCCAGGCAAATAGCTAAATAAAAAAGAGAATTGGTGACTTGCTCTTCTTGCCTGTCACCTGCATTGGCTGGTACCCGAGTGGAGATTCAAACATGCTCCCAACGTATACATACTCTGTTTGTTCTTGGAAGCTTGCCTCCTGCTAGTTCTTCAAGCTGGTGTTTCTCATCAAGAAATTGATGGCTACTGGCTCATCACCATAAGCCTTTTGATCTGCATATTCCCCTTGCAATGTATCATGGTTTGACTTGTTTCCTTCTGTTTCATTGAAAATCCTATCAAACTCGTCATTTGCTCCCTCTTGGCCTTCTTGAAGAAGGGTTACTGTGGTGATGTCTGAAATGGACTCACAAAATGATTGTTCATCCCACAGAACATTGCCTCTTTCTTCAAAACTCTCTTCTTCAAGGCATTCCTCCAGGAAGATAGACCTCTTCTTTCTTTCCTCCAACTCAGGTTCCTCAGTGTAGTCATCCTCATCATCAAAATAACAAGGAAGTTCATCAAACAAAGGGGAAGAGAGCTCACCATGCGTTTGTTCCTCCTCATATTGCTGAAACATCTGTATATATGCAAGACCTGCATCTTCTCCACTGCTGATAAGGTCTTCAAAAGAAGCATCAATGATGATTTCTCCTTCATTGTCGCTCATGACAGCCTCTTGGGGAGCTGAAGATTAGATCTTTTGCTCCTCACCTGCCTCTTGTAAAACAAGTTCCTCCTTGAGAAGGGGTGAAGTGGGAAAAACACGTGGAAGAGGAGGCAGTCCTTGAGCTAGAATTGAATGATTCTCCTCCTTCCACTTGGTCAGCACTTCATCAATATCAGGTGTGCCCTAATATCTCTCTTGGAGGTGTGTGGATGGGCTGGGTTTAGACAGGTCCACCACACGTTGGTTGAGGAATCTCATTTGGGACTCCAACTCTGCAATTCTCCTGGCTATATTTTCTTGAAGGAGCCTTTCTTAGAGATCACCAACATGATCCTCTTCGAAGCTCTGAGCTGGTTCCTGATATTCCTTCCTCTAACTTGGAAACTGCACATCACATTGAAAAACTTGGGGAGGCTGAGGAATACTAAGAAGACACTGTTGATGCACTGGAAGAGTCTCCAGAAGAGGGACGTGCTGGCTAGTGGTACTCCCCCTAATTGAAGATTCACCATCTAAGGAGTTTAGAAGGTTTATCTCCATGGGAGGTTGTTCTGATGCCCTCTGGTGTTGGAAAGCCAGACGCACGGGATTGAGAGCAAATGTATCTGATGAGCTAGGGTGAGCAAGTGCAATCTAATAGAAAGGATTTGGCATAAAAGAAGGGGCTTTCTTAAGATTAGGAAGGGGCACGCAAGGCTGACTGCCTTGAAAAAATGGATTTCTCCATTTTGCTAGCTCCTTCTCCATGGACTGCAAGACCTGTGCTTGCCTAAACAAACACTCTTCTTTATACATCAGCTCCTGCTGATACCCGTATTGCTCTTCCAGTTTGTCGATATCCATTGTCTACGTCTCAAACTCCAGCGCCATTTCCCTTATCATTGTAGGGCAACTAGGAGAGCTGCTTGAGGTGATTCTCTAAATTTTTTGAGTCTGATCAAAGTCATATGAAGGAACACAAGACCCATGATTCTGTGCAAAAGAATTATACATACAAAAAATGATTTTTGATGGCACTAGGCTGCACTTAACCAACAGATTCAACTCAGAGTTGCCATTGGTGTTTGATGCAAAGCCTCCAAAGGCTGGTCGATTGAAGAACATACCAAAAATTCTTCAACTCTTTAGACAAAACTTGTCCCAGTTGGTCCCACCAGGCGTGCCAGAAACTGTTGACGTAGAAGATTGCACCCTTGGCAGGAGGCTGGGCTCTTGCCTTCTTCACGCAACAATGGAAACTCCCCTTTCACCTGTGGGACCGGTGAAACTGGAAGGGAGAGTCTCTAGATAAGGGCTAGCTCCCTTTGATGCAACGTGTTGTTTTCAGCAAGTGCAAAACACATATATATAGATATAATAAAGGGGGGATGAAAAGGGAGAGAGATGTAGAAAAAACAAACCTACTCTAAAAGAGGTGATGCACTAAAATAAGTCGACCTTCACACATCCACTCTCAGAATCAAAAAAATACATACATACACTACACACTTGGCAAAAGGACCAAGCTGCAAAAGATTGGCAGGGAGGCTTTCATGAAAACACAGGAAATAAAAAATCACTGAGGCATTGTGAAATGCACACTGTAAGTAACTCCTGTTCTGGTCTTCTCAAATGTCAGCTCTTCTCTTTTCAGCTGCAAAAATGGCACCTTGTAGATAACAGGTCTGCTAGTGTTGAACCTGTGAGAGCATCAAGAAACAATGACTGGACATAGACAAACACTCAAGACATACTCTGAAATATCTATCCAAATGGAGGTAAAAAACTGTGTTTATTTGATTCAAGTGAAATTTTGCCAAGGCTATGCCTTACAAATGTGGAAGATATTTACAAAATGACAAGTCTCCAATATATAAGAGAAGAAAGGAGGCCTTTTGGCACCCTTTTTACAAGTGGCCCATGTGTCTTCCAAGCATTAGGATGAGGAAACCATCTAAATCTAACGCTATGCCAGCTCCTGTCAGGCTTTGAATTTATGAGCTGTACCATTTGATTGCTCTCCAATGCATTTTGAAAGAAACCAGTCGTGTCAACCACTATTTCTACCTTTTTGATGATTACATGGTATGCACTGTGTCAACCACTGAAATAACTTCTTGACACCTTCCTACATCACTTGGATTGCTTCATCTGCTCATAAATGTGAAATGAAGAAAATAGGTTGCACTACTAGCTGTTTGCACCTCCCAATGGTAAAAAAATAGGCACTATATCATCTGTCAAAATAACTTTTGAATCGACACCTTGCGTCACTTGGATCGCTTCATCTACTTTTGCGTCATGGCCATTCTGCTTCAGGATTGAATTTATGAGCCACACTGTCTGCCTGCTCTTTATTCTCTAGGCTCTTTGTCTTTTTTTGATCCTTCAGCCCTCAGGGGCAATCTTCTGGTAGGTCACTGCATATCTTGGGCTCATTCCATGGTTGGCGCTCAGGCATTTAAAAACCAACAACCCTTTTACTAGCTTAAATTTGACGTTCACGAGCCCGTCACCATCCTTGGCAAAGTTCATCATGCCCCTTTTGTTGAATCATCCATTGAACCAAAGCCGAATAACTTGAAGATTGAACCAAGCACCTGCAGAGTCCGTAGAAACTCCTGGATTTGTGCAAATCAAAAAAGGTGAATTAGCCTTAAACAACAGGGGAAGAAGGTGACCGATATTTTTTCCTGTTGGGCAAAATGGTCAACAAAGAGTTTATACATATATAACATATATTAGTGCATCGTGATGTGTCCTTATAAGTTATAGTTATTTTGATTGGTAAAGACTAAATTATAGATTCTTAAAGAATGAAAAACTATTTATATATGCATACAACCTCTTAAAATATAATAAATTGTTTAAATGAAAGATTATATTTTCATGAGAATCATGACTTTATTTATCATGATTGGTTATTTGTAATTAAGTAGTGTATACATAAAAATATGGACTATGATATCGATGTTTGTCATAGAATGTATTGTATTTGAATCTACTTACATAAATTAGTAGTATGGAATCTAAACATAGATTATGCTTAGTTTGTATAAACTGTACTTATTTGCTTATTATTATATGATAAATGATATAGTGGAGATTCATTCATACATTTGATGAACTAAATATATTTATTTTGATTATTCTTATGTTTAGCATGTTTTATGCCTTTTAATAAGAAGTAATCTGTATGAATCTATTGGATATATTCATGTTAATAAAATCTTATATGGTTGGTACTAAGTACATAGTGAGATAGACTTCAGTAGCCTATTAGCATCACCAATGTCAGATGAAAGTAATCTGATCAAGTGGTGTGTATGAATTTGACAAAATTTAGAGATCAATAACTATTAAAAACTTTAATCAAAGTAATGTTAGTTATATATTATCATTTCATATGTATGATTTATGTGTTTATACAATATCATGTTAGAATAATTTTTTTTATGGTACACTTTATGTTCTCAAAAATTATATAATAAATGTGGACTATCTTGTCTCTCTAGATTCTTGCATTGTCTCTATTTACTCATCTATGAAAAGAGGGTCATTTTTTGATGAGATATTATGCGAGGGATCAATGATCCGTAGTTAGTGTGAAAAAACACTCAAATGATGCTTTCTTTCCCCATAATAATATGTATTTGAAGACTACACTTAAGATTACCATATATATTGGACTTCAAGAACTCAAACTCTGTGGATCCATGTTATATATTATATTGGATTTATTATTATTGAGACATTATTTTTGATGGCATATAATTATTTAGTAATCTATACATTGACAATGGTGGCTATATCATTGTACCAGCTATGGTTGAATGTTTGTAACTACTTTCTATATTCAATTATATGTTTTATCTAATGACAATGATTAGTGACATGAATGTCAAATGATTATTTTATAGTTGGCATACTTAAAGTGGTTATTTGGATCATTCATTAGATTTTCATGGTAAAATTAAATGAAAGAATATGTTGATTAAGTTGAAAAAAATCATGGTATTCTAAGTCAATCCTAGTGGGAATGTTACATGTGGTATTAGAGCTATGACTCAAACACTATGACTTGATGAGTCTACTAATATTTTTGTATCTTTATGTTTATCATAAAAAAGAATGGTGAAATCTAGAGTATCTGGAGGAGGCATTTCAAATGTCAATGACAAAATCCCTCCATTTGATCTTAATCAATTTGTTGTTGAAAAAATAACAAAGTTAGATCATATTCTCACAGCCATGAATGAAACTAGGGGCTAAATTTTATCCTTAGAACATGAAGTCCATGACCATGCGAAAAAAGTCCACTAAGATGTACCAAAAGAGCATCCCACTTAGTAGGAAAATGCTCAAAATGGAAGAGCACAGATAGCTACAGAATTAATTAGAGACCAGGTTGCTCGAATTCATGACAATTATGGATCTTTATGTAGTGCTACTATGATCATATGATGTGATCCTAGGATTCAACTGGATTGTGAAGCATAAGGCCAAGATTGACTGCTACTTGAAGAACGCTGAATGTCTGGGTGATTTTGAAAATCAGACACAAATTTAAGGTGAGAAGATATAATTGAGGCTTAGATAGATTTATGCAATGCAACTCAAGAAGGCCTAGGTAAAAAGATGCCAAAAATTTATCATCAATATAAATGAAATGAAGGAATATAAGGAATCATCTCTCAAAGATTATTTATTTATTAAGAATTTTCATGATGTCTTTCTAGAGGAATTGTCAGGATTACCTCCTAAACATGATTTTGATTTTTCTATCAGTATCAGACCTAGATCAAAACCTTAGTCTAAAGTACCATATAGAATGACAACCATTGAACTAGTTGATTTGAAGGCACAACTCTAAGAATTATTTTCGAAGGAGTTGATTGGGCCAAGTATGTCACCATGAGGTGTACTAATTATATTTATCAAGAAGAAGGATGGTACTCTTTGACTTTACATAAACTATGGAATAATGAATAAGACAACTATCAAAAATAGGGATTTGCTACCTTATATAGATAATATTTTCGATCAAATACAAAGAGCATTAGTATTTTTTAAGATTGACTTTGGAGTAGGATATTTTCATCTGAGAATAAGGGATGAAGTTATTCCAAAGATAACATTTAGAACTCATTATGGACACTATGAATTAATAGTGTTATCATTTGAATTGATAAATACTCCAACATCATTCATGAATCTCATGAATAGTGTGTTTAGAGATTATATAGATCATTTTATTTTAGTCTTTATTGATGCCATTATTATATAATTTAAGAATGAAGATGAGCATCTGCAACATCTAAAACTAGTTGTACAACAGTTATAGAAGCACGAGTTATATGGTAAGTTGTCTAAGTGCACATTTTTCAAAAAAATAGTGTAATATCTAGGACATTATCTTTGTAGATGGTATTTTAGTATAGATATGAATCATTATGGAGTGGCCAACATTAAATAATATATATGAATTAAGAAGTTTCATGGGATTACCAAGCTATTATAGAAAATTCATTTCAAATTTTTTAAAGATAGTTAATCTAATTATTTCTCTATAATGAAAGAACCAAAGTTTTATGTGGTCAAATAAATATAAAGTAGTTTTTCAGGAATTAAAAAGAAGACTTAATTCAGTACTAGTGTTAAGAGTTTCTAAACCTAATGGTAAATTTTCAATAATCACAAATGCATTAGGGGATGGACTAGGAAGAGTCCTTATGTAGGAGGGTACAGTGGTAGCTTATGAATCAAAAAATTTGAATCCTTAAGAGGTGTACTATGCCCCTAATGACTTAGAACTTACAACAATTGTGCATGCTTTGCAAGTTTAGAGGCATTATTTTTAAAAAAAAATGTTTAAGCTCAAGACTAATAATCTAGGACACAAACACATCTTCACCCAACTGAATTTGAATGCTCATCAAATATGCTATCTAGATTTTTTACTTGATTATGAATTTGATATAAATTATATCAAACAAAGTAAAATAAATTAGTTGATGCCCTAAGTCATAGGAGGCACATAAAATCCATGGATATTATCAAGAGTAATTTTATGGATTGAGTGATCGAATTCATATCAAAAGATGAATTTTATGATCAGGCCAAAAATTATTGTCTAAGAATACTCAAAATCTAAAGAATAAAAGGTTTAGATTAAATAATGATGATCTTTTATGATTAAATAGAAGGATGTATGTGCCAAGTCAAAAAAATCTAAGAAAAATAGTGCTAAAAGAACTGCATAATACCCCATAATCAAGACATCCAAGAGTAACCAAGTTTATAGCAGAGATTATACCACTTTATTTTGGTAAGGAAATCAAGAAAGATGTAGTGAAATTTATGTCACATTGTTTGGAATGTCAACGAGTGAAAGTTGAGCATGTGTATCCAACTGGATTATTATATTTACATGATTTACTGGAATAAAAATGATAGGTGATCAGTATAGACTTTTATCGAGAGTTATCATTATCAGAGAATAGACATAATATGATCTTGGTTATAGTTGATAAACTAACCAAGGTCATTAATTTTATACCAGACAATTTGATAGATGATACATCTACTCTTATAAAGAAGTTTTATAAATGAAGTCTATCAGTGGCATGAATTCATAGAGAAGATCATTTCAGATCATGATTTGAAAATGAGTTATAAATAAATTTTGGGTAACTTTGAATATAGCTTTGGGTACGTAATTAAACTTCAACACTGCATAACATCCAGAGACTGATGGTCAAATTGAGTGAGTTAAATAGTTGTTAAATGATCGTCTTCATATGTGGATCAATAGTAAAAGTGAGAAGATTATATTATATTGGTTGACTTTGATTACAATAACTCAATAATTAGCATTAAATATGGCACCATTAGAATCATTGTATGAAATAAAGTATAGAACACCAATCAGTTGGCACAGGTTGGAAGATAAGATAATCTTTGGACTTTAGATGATTTCAAAAATAGAAAATAAAGTTAGATCAATTAGGAAGAGATTAATCAAGGCCAATGATAGGTAGAAGAGTTATGCTAATTTGAATAGAACAAATAGGCCATTTTTAGTAGGTGATAAAATATTCTTGCAAGTTAATATGTAGAAAAGTTTGATTAAATTTAAGAAGTCAGTAAAACTTTCATCAAGATATGTGAGATCTTTTAAGGTGTTAGAAGTGTTTAATCATGTAATGTATAAGCTTGCATTACCACTAGCCCTAACTCTATTGCATAATATATTCCATGTTTCTTATCTTAAAAAGTATATAGCTGATCTTTTACATGTGTTGGATTGAAATGCTTTGCATGTTCTGAATCTTTATGTGCTCATGGTAGAACCAATCAGAGTAATTGACACTCATAAATTTTATTTGCATAACAAAGAGATGTCATAGTGTAAGGTCTTATGAGGCCAATACTCTGAGGATAGTACTACTTGGGATAACTATAATAAGTTATACAAGTGATTTCTACATCTATTTGCTTTATTTTTTGCTTTATAATATGTGATTTTTTTGTTGACTAATGTTTATAATTTTGAATTTATTTTAAATTAGTGTGACCAATCTTATGGGAAAATGATGTTACATCTCGATTCTTTATCAAATAAATTTACCTGATTATCTATAGATTTTTATGGTTGATTTAATTATTATTAACTACGCTGTAAGTAATATGTTGTTATAGCATAGTTGTATGCTTTTTTGGTTTCATGATTGTATTACTATGAGTTAGTTTTATTGTATATTTTTTACATTATAATCATGTTAATTTATTACAACAAAATTTTTTTATGATATATATCATGATGATATGGGTTAACTACCTTATTGTCATGAGTATGATGTATAAAAAAATTATTTCTCAGAATATGACAAAAAAAGAGCATCATCGAAGAAGGTGATATAGATGGAGGTGTTGGAAGGATGACAGAAGAATGGTTAGAAACCCTTCACATACCACATTAGATAGTACACATTTTATGAATTGTTTGAATTGTTAGCATTAGTATGTTCTTTATATTATCTATATTTATATAATTATTTATGCATAATTAGTTATGTGATATCTCAGTTAAATGCTTATGTTGAATTATTTTTGTGTGATTGTATTATGGTACTATGTATTTATGTCATGTTAATGTATTCATAATTGTTAATATTTTTTAAAATATAAATTTGCATGATTAGTATTTAGTTTCTACCACACTTTGTTTAACCATCATGTCTTACTAATGATTGAGAACATTGGCAGGGTATCTTTATGGTATTTCAAGAATACCAATTATTGTTGAAAATAATATTATTGAATTTATAATAGTCATGATGCTATTAAGTTGTTATGATTATTTATTTATATTAAGTGATTATTTATTATTAAGTCATTAGAAAAATATATAAATAAGAAAAAATGTCATATATGTGAAGAAAAACAAATTAAATTAATAAAATAATTGCATTATATTACAATAGTATTATAATTAGAAAAAAAATGAACAAATTAATAAATTAATAAAATGTATGTGGAAAAAAGAAAAAAAATAGACCAAACATTAAGGAGAGGAGCAAGATTTAAAGAAATAAAACAATATATTCGTACAATATAAAAAAGAGGAGAAAAGGCAAAGTGAAGCGCAACATAGAGGAGAATAAGAGAAGAAGATAAGGGAAGGAGAGGGAGAGGGAGACAATGCAGATTGAATTAAAGAGGAAAGAGGCACGATGTAGGAGATCTTCTGGTTTAGGCTACTTCAATGTAGACACTTGTACCAGGTAGGTGTTGCATTTAATTGTGAATATATGTGTCTTATATAGAATTGTGAGTGTATATGTTCATTTGATAAATGGTATCTTACAAATTCTATATCTGTTTAGTGTCTAACATACATATAACCAGTGATACATATAGATGTATATGTGAATTGATATTACTTTCTATTCGACCCATGAAATATATGACTGTATAAGTATGGCGATCTATGTATAAACATATTTATAGTAGATAACTTTAAGTATTTAAAATTAGGCTATTATAACATAAAAGCTGCATATAGTATTTGTTCAAATAGTATGGAGGCGCTAAGTGTATGTAGCATGTATATACCATAAAATAAACTGCATATTCATAATATTGAACTTTGTGTATTTAAAATCATATATGAAACTAGGATCAATGCATAAAAAGTATATCTAAAACCATATAGCTACTGAAGATATTCTTTTGAGAAAATTCATAGTTTATGTATACTTTTGACTTAACTATTTATTATTGACTCATTGCTCTGAATAATAACTATGTAGTGATTTCTAGGTTTAAAAAATATGAATGAATGAGATTAGGGAGTCTTAGAAATTGTGAGTACCTATATATTGGTATGGTGCCTATGATCTCCAAATCATATAAAAGAGTTTATGGGAAGCTTCGGATATATATTTGTATATAAAAACTATACGACTTTATATATATAATACTCAGATTGCTTTTGTATCTTCCAAATTGCCATAAACCTATTGCATATTCTTTGCATTGAATCAATGTATATATGATACATTCCTAAATGTATATATACCTACAGACTACTTCACCCTTCACTATATTCCTATTTAGTCTGAGTTTGAAAAATAACTAAACACTCAGCTATTCAATTTCATATGACAGATATAAAAACTAAGCCATACGATATATATATATATATATATATATATATATAACTAAACACTCAGTTATTCAATTTCATATGACAGATATAAAAACTAAGCCATATATATATATATATATATATATATAAACACTCAGCGATTCAATTTCATCTGACAGCTATTCAATGTCATATGACAGCTTTATGTGGAATTCAAGCCAATCAAGCGATCAATATATATATATATATATATATATATATATATATAAACACTCAGCGATTCAATTTCATCTGACAGCTATTCAATGTCATATGACAGCGTTATGTGGAATTCAAGCCAATCAAACGATATATCGTATGGCTTAGTTTTTATATCTGTCATATGAAATTGAATAACTGAGTGTTTAGTTATTTTATATATATATATATATATATATATATATATATATATATATATATATATATATATGCAAGGTTATCAAATTGTATATATTAATATAGAAGGGCGATTCGAGTATGATAAAAATTAGATGATATAAACAAGAATAGCGATGCATACATGCATATGATCATCTAAAAATAGTGATATTTATATATCTTGTGTGCTAAAAAGAGTGATTCATGTATAATATGAATTACGGTTATTTTTATTATCAAACCGTGATAGTATATGAATAGGTATAATTTGGTCTATGTTTTGGCTATGAGGTATTTGTTTCAAACTCTTTATAGAAACTAAGTAATGTATCTGAAGCACAATAGTTTTATATAAAACAAATCAACTAAGTCGAACTTGTAGTAACATATATAAATAATATGCATAGACTGTTGTAGGGTACACAAACATAAATGAAATTTATGAATTCCTTATGTGGTGACACTGAATTAGATGTTGGTTTGATTTACTTTAAGAACCAATAGTAAATAATGAGCGAAATATTGATATAAAAGGTCTATTGTCTATGTACTTTGTTAATGTAATAATTGTAGAAATCTTATAAAATATTTTATTAGAATTATAAATGATTGTTGATATATATACATATAGTATTAAAAACTTATGTGTGATACATATTATGAGTATATTAATATTAATATATATAAAAGCATTTATTAATGCATCATATAATTCCCTGAAGAATGAAAAATTATTTATATATGCATACAACCTTCTAAAATATAACAAATTGTTTAAATGAAAGATTATATTTTTGTGAGAATTATTACTTTCTTTATTATAAAATGGACTGTGATATTGGTGTTTTTCATATAATGTACTGTATTTGAATCTATTTATTAAAATTAATAATATGTAATTTAAACATAAATTATATTCAAGTTAATTTTTTGGTATAAACTATATTTGTTTGCATATTATTATGTGGTAAATGACATAATGGAGATTCATTTATACATTTGATAGATTAAATGTATGCATTTTGATTAATCAAATCTCGTATGATGGACTTCACTAGATTATTAACATCACTAATGCTAAATGAATTAATTTGATCAAGTGATGTGTATGAATTTACTTAATCTTATAGATCAATAACTATTGAAAACTTTGGCTAAAATAATGTTAATTAGACATTGTTATTTCATATGTATGATTTACATGTTTGTGATATCATGTGTGTTATTATGTTAAAATGAATATCTTTATGGTACATTTCATGTTTTTAAAAATCATATAGTACATGAAAAATTATACAATACACAAGTACTAGCTTATCTCTCTCGATTCCTGCACCATCACTATCTATTCATCCATGAAGGGAAGGGCATTCTTTGATGGAGGATTGTGTGGGAGATCGATGGTCTATGGTTAATATGAAAAAGCGTTCAAATTATGCTCCCCTTCCCCACAGCAATATTTATTTGAAACTACACTTGAGATTGCCATGGATACTGAAATTTGAAAACTCGTGGAGCCATGTATCTTATATATTATATTAAATTTATTATACATTGACAACAATGACCATCATTGTACCAACCGTGATTAGATATCTATAATTACTTTCTATTCAATTAAAATATATAACACACTGCCATTGTTTAATGATTGGAAAATCAAATTTATAAACATTTTTTATTACTTGAACATTTGCTCATCAAGAATAGTCAAGTTTTTCACACTTTCACCCCCGATGAAAGAGAACAACAATATGCAATAGTCAAACATGAAAGATGACAACGTTGTTAGTTTATGCTTTGGCGTTGTTAGTTTATGCTTTGGGACAAACGCAATGACCGATATGTTATCCTTTGCATATGTTTGATCGAGGAAGGAGAAGAACCAACCAATCCAAGAAGAGTGTTAGCCAAATGCCATGCCAAATCCAAGCGATAGAAAGAGAAGCAAGTGAACTTTAAATAAATTTCTACCAAAAAGTACTTAGGTAACTGATAAATTCTGTTAAAGGAAGTGAACAAAGAGAGCTTTATCCCTTACTATTATGTGTTCATCATAATTCTGCCCACTGATTAGCTACACAAAAATTACCACAAAATTGAAATGGTCTTTGGTGGCAGCCTCAGACTAAAAGAATATAAGGATCTCAAATAATATAATGATATCGTTGTTATGCTACTCTAAAATAATAACGACGTGCATGAAAAAAGACAATTAAAAAAGAAAAGGGTTGTTCTCACCATGACTTGCCCCCTGCCAACACCAGACATGTGAATGGATTTTCATAGAATAAGTATGAATGAATGAGTAGGATTGAGAGGAGCAAAAGTTAATTAAAAAATATTAACAATAAATGTAATGAAATAAATAAATTAATTGTAATGTGTATGCAAGTATACTATAAAATTAAACAAAAACAAAAATGTTGTAAGGTGTTTGTTACATGTGACAATTGTGTAGTAGTGTGGCATACCATGTGCATTGTGGTCGTCATCTGACTCATATGTCAGTTTTCTTTAGAAAAGCTTAAAATAGCTTTGATTCCTCAAGCATGTGTTTGATCCAACCTACAAACCAAAATGCCCAAAACTAGGTAAAAGTTACATAACTAATTTTCCTAGTATTTATTCTCCCGCAGTAGAAGACGAAAGGAAAAAAATTCCAACTACTCTCCAATATTCGAATTTAACGCTCCTCAAGAGAAAGAAAAAATGACGAAATTCAATGGAAATTTCATAGAAGAACAACGCCACTGGAAAATAAGAATGACTACATACTAATGGCGAAAATTGTCGGGCAGAGAAGAGCAATGAATAAATTGAAAATAAACTGGAAGTTCTTGAAGTATTACACAATCTATGGCATTTAAATTACTTCTTGAAAATTACTGTTAACATTCTAACTTCACTTAAAACTTGACCGGGGAAAATAACAGGCACAGGTGGAATAAATCATACTAAAAAAGTGCTAAATATTTTTGAAAAATCTGGGATTGACTCCTGAATAAAATACAATTGTTAATGCAAACTGACAAAACAATGACGAAATGTTGTAAATACTCATTCTGTATGAACGAAATGATTTCCATATAATTACTTCCTGTACACGTCTTCGTGCAAACAACTGATACATCTTTCCCACGTAAAATTTAAACAGATACTACTTAAGTCTTATGTACAGCTTACTAATCAGCCAAAACAAGAATGCAAAAATGAATTTACAGCTATAAACTCTGTTCGTTTATACCAATTTTCATATTCTAACATCCTACAGTACATCACTAGAAGCATCCAAAGCAAATTTCAAAACGAACATCTGAAAAATATAGTTGCTAAAATCTCATTTAACGATCAAGACATTTAACAGATTCCACAGGTCTCCTTTTTAGGTTCTGTTAATGGATCTCCAAAAAGTTAGATACAACATATTCCGAATTTACAGAAAACATCAGAATGTATCCTTACGAAAGATTCTGCTTCAAAACTAAAGACACAAAACTTGGTGTTTCCATCATTCCCAGACAATAAGAATTAGAGTTATAATGCCGTAAGAAAGCAGCAGGATAAAGATACACTTACAAAATACCTGTAAATAAGTATTAGTCGTCATGAAAATTGGAGAAGTCAGTGGAAAAGGAAAGCATTTCCATCTGGTGCACGGTGCAGATGACTTTCTCCGCACTGAAAAGCTTTCTTTGAATTCTGGGCGAAGCGAGCAGAATGTAAAGCATTTGTTGTCGAGATAGCTTGTTAAGCAAACACACCGACCTCTGACGTGTCAAAGCATTTGATGTCAAAGATGAATGTGCATTGTCCTTGGCATCGTTAGGGCTCGGTTCGAGTTCTGTCTTCGAATCCACCAGAGGCATACATTCCAGAATCTTTACTTGAGCTTGCAAGAATTTCACGTATTTGGCAGCCTCTTCCAGCTTTCTGGAGATGTCAAGTTTCGAATCCTGGGGGATTAGTTTCTCCAGGGAGCTTATCTTCTCGCGGATGATGATTCTCCTCCGACGGGCAGCGATGCTTTGCGGCTCCACGGACACGTATGACAGCTTAGGGTAACTCTGCAACCGCGACTTCTCCTCAAAATGCTGTGTTGAAGACGACGCCGCCGAAATAGAACCCACAAGGGAAAGCGGTGAGGGCGACGAAAAGCTCACTTCTGAAGAAAACTGCAGCGACGAAGGAGGGATGCTGATCGGGGACGGGGAAACACCGATGTTGCCCTGGTTTTTTCTGACGGCAGGGCGCAGGCCTAACTCAGATGCACAGGGAGGCAAACTTTTCAATATGTCATCAAGCTCATAGAAGGAGCCGTTCCTCGGCCGCTTAACAGGAGATTCCCAGCAGTACAACTCTGTGAGATCCGGTTGCCTCTCCCATACAGGGAGGCTGAGCTGCGCATGATCTTCATATTCACCCACGGTACAGAAAAGGCCATGTTCAGGCATGGCAGTGATACTGTAATTATTACTCTCATGCACTTGCTCCGGCAGAGACTCGAACCCAAACACGTAATGCTGCCACCATCCATCTGTAACGTTGCAGCCACCGAGATAATCAATCCCGTCACGAACCGGATTGGAAACCGGTGCACAACAGTTAGTATCAGCGTGATGCTGCTCATGCTCTACAAACGGGAGATCACATGGGGAAAAGCCCAGGTTAATGTTATGCATACAGCTTTCCGGCCCCTGGGTTAAGCCGCAGAGAATCTGGGCAAGGAGGGCAGCCTGCCCTCCTGTAAAAGAGTTCATTTCTCGCCTGCTGGTGTTGCTGAAGATAACAGTCCAAGTAAAACTATACAAACGAAAATATGGAAGCTATTTAATAATTGTCAATAATCATTTCTTAAAAATTGTAGTGATTTTCTGATCACAATTAGACAAGGCTTTCACCTTAAAGACCAAGATTTTAATCATTCACCATAACGAATATAACGACCGCAGCGCATATCTGTTCACAAAACACGCGGCCCGGGCCTTGATTCCTAACGGAAACGGCTGCATGCGGTGATGGAGATAATAAAATCGGCGGCGGCGGCTGCGCTGTATGGGATCAGGGCCAACTGTGTTTCGGCCACGCGCGCGGCGAATTTTCTTCCACTGAAGAACTTCTGTCAAAATTTCGCTCAACGAGCTAACGGTGAAACGGCTAATGCTACACCCCATCATTCTTAGCTACTAACAGGTGTTGGGAGCTTTGATATGCTTCTGGCTATTAGAAAACCGCACGACGAAAAGCTCGCCTCTGGAGTATTAATGCCTTGTCACATACGTTGTTACCTCGAACTCACTAAAAAAAATTGTCATTAGTATTGTACAGATTTTAGGATCAGCTGACAGTCCCCTACAGAAGGAGGGAAAATTAACCAGATGATATGGCTTTGGCTTACTCATTTTCACAAATATAGGTTACGTAGAACATTAAAAAATATGTACATCTTTTTTATTTATAATTTTACAAGTTACCTGGTGATCGATGGTAACTGATGCAAATGCCAGCAAGCTGCCAAGAAGTTGACACCTGACCAAATTTTCAATTGAATACACGATAAGATTATACAACGAGATGAGGTGAGGCCATCATTATCTTCAGATCGGCATTTTTTCCAGTTGCCGACTCCTTGCATTTTTCTCGTCCACTCACCATCCCCTCATCTATCACTAATTTCAGAGAGCAGTTTCCATGTCAGGCGGATTGGGAAGAGAATCAATATTTTCCATGCTAATTCTGACTCGACTCTAGCCAATGCCTTGAGCAATTGCTACACCACCGCAGGATCTAGCCATGTTCCTCCTCCATTCACAAGGATATCATCCACGGCCACTGCGCATTGACACAAACTGCGAAGGTTTCTGGAATTTTTTACGAGGGAATACCTTTCAGGGGTCTTTAAATCTTCCAGACGGCCTTTCGGAAAAGGCATTACTACTTCAGACGTGAGATAATGTGAAAAAATACAAAACTTGGCGTCTCCCAGGTGTTGGCGAGCGCGACGGAAGGGTCATCTTTAATGTACGTCGTAGTTTCTTAGCTGAAATTAAAAGATATGCGTTATAATTTCTTAGGATATCCTCATTATGAGCCGATATTTAATAAGCCGTTGGATTTATTATCAGCGTCAGTGAAAGCAGGTTCATCGCTTATGTGAAGAACATAGCTTCCTACCAGCGCCCGTCAAAAGGGTTCCAGATAGTCTCAAATTTGTCCCTCGAAATAAATAGTAAATCCGAATTTGTGCGTTATGGTCGAAGTGATTTTTTTTTTTTTGACAGTGTGTCAAACGGAGGACTATTTACTGGCATAATCGTCAAATACAACTGGCAGTGTCTCCTGGTCGATAACAGAGGTCTCGTGATTGGGATTCGGAAAAGATATTACATTTAATTTAAATGGAGGCGGGCCGGCGGCAGAATTAATAGTTAAATTTCGCGACATCATACTTTAAACACTCATAAGCACCTCAATAATGGCCGGCTCAACTAGATTCATGAATGGTTTTAATGGTATCTACCAGCAATTAAGAATGGCGTTAGCAGTGGCATAGCTAGTAACGTGGCACTGGGCCCGTGGGCAGTGGGCAACGCGGATGACTCAAGTTTCAAGTCTCACGAGTCATAGTGGAGAAAAGCATCACCATTATTCAAACAGGGTGAGGGCTGAGTGCGGACTGTCGAGTTATTGCTCAAACCCTAACTGCTGAGGGGCGAGTGCCGACTCATGAGGAAGAAGGAATCGCTGAAGGCCTTCAACTAACCAGTAAACACCATGGCCACCGCCACTACTAATCAAAATACGTTTACGATGGCTTAGTTTTGAATGGCATGTTTTCTAATACAATCACAATCATAATGAAATTTTTTAGATCTATCACTTATTTATGAAATGTTTAATTTTTTGGATATCAAAAGTGAGAATTTTCTCACAATTTTTTATATATAAATTTCTTCATTCAAGAAATGATATTATTCCTTTAATTTTTAAAAGGGCAAATATTTAACATTAAAAATGAGATAAAAATATAAAATTAATAATAATTAAAATTATAACAATTTAAATATAACAAATATAACTAACATATATATTTTAGATAATAAATATTTACTGGATTATTTTACATAAATTTATATGTAAATAAATATTTATAGTAATAATATATAGTGAATATATTATATTTCATTTATATATATTTAATATATATAACTTTTTGTTTCATTTTTTATGAAATAGAATTATAAATTAATATTATAAATATATATATATATATAAAATAAAATATATATATATGAAACCAAATAAATAAATAAATATATATATATATATATATATAAATTTATGAAACCAATATGTTTTGTTTTATGATAGTACCGCTGCAAAATATATGATGCCGAATTCCTGCAAAATATATGATAGGCAAAATCGGATATAGTTTGTTTTATGAGAGTCAATATATCACTGAATCAATACATTACACACAATGCATTCTAATTTATTATAAATGGTGTTTTCTTTGGATTATTATATACATTGTAGTTAATTTGACTCATATTAAATAAGTATGGTATATAAAATGTTTTATTAGGTTCGGAGTATGTTTTATTAAGCATTTTAAATTTTCATAAAATTTTAGATTATTTATTTTATTTTAATTGAAATATGTCTTATAATTTTTTAAGAGAAAAAAATAGATTATTATATTTTTATTTAATATTTTTTTAATAATAAATTATAAAAAAAAACACACACATATATATATACATATACATATACATATACATATAAAATAATGTACATAAATAAATATACATATATATATATATATATATATATATATATATATATATAAAATAATGTACATAATTATTTATATATATACATATATATAAATATATAAATATAAATATAATGTACATAATTATTTATATATATATATATATATATAAAATGTACATATATATATATATATATATAAATAAATATATATATAATATACATAATTATTTATATATATATATATATATATATATACACATATATATAATGTACGCACATGTATGTATATAGTATTATTATAAATATATATAATATTATTATAGTGAAATAAATCATTATATGGTATTTATTTATTTTATTTTTTTCATTGAGTATGTATAAATTGTGAGAAAACATGGTACTAAGAAGGATTAAAAATAACTATCACTTGTTGATGCATTTCATATACCTTGAGATTCAAATCAACAATGTCATTCCAAAAATGAAGACTTTGATATTCATTTACATGAAAAAAATTATGAATCGGATGGAGAATAGATTCAAAAGAGGAAAAAACATCAAAGAAATAAAAAAGAATGTTTAATTCCAAATAGAAAATAAGATTTCCATGGGCTTATGTTCTAAAAAATTGTAATGTTATTGAAAGGATAAAATGTTCTTAGTGTGTAAAATATAAAAGAGAGACATCATTTGTTAAAGATGGAATTACCATCCTTCGAGTCAGTGGTTTAAGAATGTAGAATTAAAGCCTCATAAATTTGTTTTAAAACTATTGGAGGGAGAAAGCAAATGAAGTAGTATTATAATTTTCAAACATATAGAACTAATGATAGACGTTGAAAATGAGAAAATCATATCTGTGATAGAAAATATGTGTTTTATTTCCATACATGACTTACTTGTAGAACTCTATAAGCCAATTTATGACTTGAACAGGTATAAAGACACTTCACACATGCCTCTAACAGATGAATACTCTGCATCTTCAAATATCACATTTAAAAAAGAGTTTATACAAGTTGCAAAAGAGGTATATTGAAAAAAATTAAAAGATAAAATTTTTTGTAGTCCATTTTACTCAATTTTAGTTGATGATAGTACTAATCAGACTATGAAACAAAATTTGATAGTTTACATTACATGTTTGACAAATGAAGGAAGAGGTAAATGTGTAACAAAATTTATACGCCTCCCTCAAATAAATGATGGAATAACTTAGTGTATGTATGATGTCATGATAACTCTTTCAGCATAGATGAATTTATCCTTGATGAAGTTAGTTGGATTTGGATATGATGGGACTTCTACTATGAGGGTTATCTGTGAAGGTTTATCTACTAAGCTTTGTCGAGATGCTCTTCAATTATGACTTACTTGTAGAACTCTATAAGCCAATTTATGACTTGAACAGGGATAAAGACACTTCACACATGTCTCTAACAGATAAATACTCTACATCTTCAAATATCACATTTTAAAAACAGTTTATACAAGTTGCAAAGGAGGTATATTGAAAAAAATTAAAAGATAAGACTTTTTGTAGTCCATTTTACTCAATTTTAGTTGATGATAGTACTAATCAGACTATGAAACAACATTTGATAGTTTACATTACATGTTTGACAAATGAAAGAAGAGGTAAATGTGTAACAAAATTTATACGCCTCCTTCAAATAAATGATGGAATAACTTAGTGTATATATGATGTCATGATAACTCTTTTAGCATAGATGAACTTATCTTTGATGATGGGACTTCTACTATGAGGGTTATCTGTGAAGGTTTATCTACTAAGCTTCGTCGAGATGCTCTTCAATTATTAGATATTAGTTGCATAGTTCATCAAGAAGCATTAACAGTAAATGATGCTTCATCTTATTTTTGAGAGCTATAATTTATTGATAAATTTACAAATAAAATTTGTTCATAGCTTGAAAAGTCTGATAAAAGACATGGAGCATTAAGAGAGCTAATGGAGTCATTTCAAATTAACCGTTTAGAGGTGTTGTAAAATCATAAAATTAAGTGGCTTTTCAGAGGAAAGGTAATGTAATTTTTTTTCAAATTCATCCCTATTTTGTTAAAAAAATGGGAGTTAGAAGAGAAAAAAAGTATGATTTGGTAAGAATTTTTCAAGTATATTTTTCATGCATTTACTTGCAGACATTCTTATTGAGTTAAATAAGTTGAATACATAGTTTCAATAGGATCATGTTGGCATTACTTCTATTGACACTACCGTATTTATTAATATTGACATGCTTCAGAGGAGATTTCAAATAGATATATTTGGGGTAGGTACAATACACATTTCATCTTTTTTAGATATAGCACAAAAAAGAACTCTTGAGTTTGCATATGGAGTAGGTAAAATACATATACATCCATTAAGATTTGGGAGCTTGCCCAACTCACAAAGATTAGAGACACTAGATGATCACATTATATTGGAAAAAAAGTTTTATAGTAAAAGTTATTGACTCTTTAGATGCAAGGTTCACAAATTTATCTATATTTAATGTTGTTACATTTTTTAATCCTGATAATTATTATATGATGATATGGATGATAAAGACCATCAAACAAAGGTATGGTTAACATGTTTATGTGAAAAATTTAGTATTAAAAACTCACGTAAATTGTAGATACTATCAAATGTTTAGGTGAGATGGATGGATTTATTTATACTATTTATAAATCATACCCCAAAAACATATGTTTGGAGCATGAGATATTTATGGAGGTGAACCTAAATGGTTTGAAGAGTTTCTATGTTTAAGTCAGCTAGGGCAAGCTATTCCTATTATTCCAATGAACATGGAAATATGAGAAAGAGATTTTTCAAAGTTAAACAAGATAAAAAATGATGATTGATCTAGACTTGCTTTGAACACATTAGATATATTAATGTGTCTTTCCCTTTGTGCACCTCATGCTCTAAATGAGGTAGATTGAAATGTTATTTATAATGCATGAAAGCATATAAAAGTGTGAATGATTCTTCCTCTAGACTAATAGATCTATTATTACAACAATTTGGAATAGAAGAATAGAAGAAAATAAAAGCATTGCAATAGTTGAAGTTTTGGAATAAATGTTTTGACTAAAAGTTACAACTAGCGATATAAGTTAAATAAATATATATTTTATTTTTATATATTTGAATCATTGTCCAACAAATTGGAATCCAAGCTTCTATAGTTCATATTTTTAGTGATCAACATTTTGTAAATGAAGTGAAAGTTGATTGGAAATGATTTTTTTAAAATTTTCTTACAATAAAAGGTTGTCAAAAAGAAGTAACTTAGCTGAAAAGCAACATGAGAATGTTGAACTTCCTTTGAAGATGAAAACTTAGAAAACAAATATAGAAAAAATCTCTGAATGATTATTTTGAGGCTATTTTATTTTATTTTTGACATTTTGAAGACTTTTAGAGTATTTAAATATTATTTAAGACTATTTACAATCATTAATATAATATTTACATTTATATATGTTTTATAATTTGACTATGAATAGGTATTGTTAAGCCCTTCTTGTTGGATTAAGTGCAGATGCAGTAGTAATGAACTATGTTATTCTTGGATGATTGTTGTGCAATGGCAAAGGTTGTGTATATAGGCAAAAATAACAACATGGTGTAGTATGGTCACTAGACTGTAGCCATTCTTCATCATGTTGTTCATTTTAGTTGTATGATCCAAGTTTATTACTGCATTCCTACTTCCATCTCTAATTGATGGTTGGGGTGGGTAGGGATACCCACTAATGTATGGGCTTAGTAGATGCATGCATTGGGTTTTGGCATACAAAGAAATTAACATGAAATGAACAATATAGATATGGAAGTTATGGATATTCGAGTTGATATTGTAAATGTAACATTGCATACTTAGATTTTATGCAGCCCAATTCTATGATTTAAATGATATAAAGCTTCTATAGTTCACAATTTTAGTGACATATGTGATAAATTTAATCTTTTCAATCGAAGCACAACTACTTTTTATAACTCTTCATCATTGAAGTGTTAGGTGCATAAATAACCTTCAGCTTGAAATTAAGGCTAGCCCTTCAAATTTGATCATTGATTCCTAAAATGATCCTTATGGATCTACATACAATAGCTCCATATTAAAGACAAACTAAGGTACCTGTGGATGGAGTTTTGTTACTTTTGAGTCACACTGGGAGTTTAAGATGGAAATTTCCACATGTTGTATAATAATGAAATACCTCTCATCTTAAATTGCATAGATCATATTTTTATTTTTTTCAAGAGTGGAAGTCGTAATGATACATGGGGTGGCATGGGCATTGGTTACAATGATTTTTACAAACAACCTAGCCAAAACATTTCTAGGTTTGGGATTTAAGTCTAGGATTGGTACGAAAGGAGAATCCCTAATCAAATGTCCTCCTTTGATGTGGTAATTATGTGTGGCTTTAGTTATAAATTGAAGCAGGTTGTTGAGATTATTTTTTGTGATATATAAGATCATAATTCTTAATAATGTCAATAAAAATATTACTATAATGAATGGTTCTAATGACATTTATTGTGATTTGTGAAAGTAACAAAGTAATAGATACAAATTTTTTAAACAAGAGTAAGATCACATGCTATTTAGTATCTATTGTAACTCATAAGTTATATTTCTTAACAATCTAGATCTAACTGAACTTGGCTACTAGATATCAGACAATGGTATGTTTGGTGTTCTTCATAAATTAATTAGCATGACATTTTTTATTTGGAATATTTAGATTTTATTAGTGTTAACACTTTGATTATTACTATTTTTATTCAAGATAATATATGTGTTGGTCATGATCATAAGAAGTGAGACTGGTAGTTAGACTCTAATAGATAAATTTTAATTTAAACTTTGCGACTTTTTCCTTATACATTTTTTAATTTATATTATAGGATTACCAAAGTTTAAATTCTATATCAATTTATTCTCTTTCATTTAGATACCCTAAAAATTCAAGCAAGGAATATGATCGTTGCCATGTCTTATTTTATTTACTAATCGATCAATTCCCTATTAAATTTAGCTAGTTCATAGAGTTTGGTTTAGGATAAGTGGAAAATTAAAGTTGAATGTAGTTAAGTGATCGACCTTGAGAAAACATTGGGATTATTTAGTGCTTTTGGTTCAAATAAATAATATAAAAGTTAATATAGTGGGTTCATTTATTATAATATTTTGGGTATGAAAATATGATGTTTGAACTTATACAACACTGTATCGTTATTTTACAAATTATTTTTGCCTAAAGAAAATGGGGAAAAATTTGGGAAGATATTTTGACACATATCTCAAACATTTGATTAAAATATAAAATAGGGAGAGAATTTTTAGGCTCATAAATGATGAATGAATAAGACTAATAACTACCCCAAAGGTTCAAGCTATGCCAGAAGGGATGTAATTTGTTGTTTGTTGGTAAAGTGGGATTTTGTAAAGATAATGAGCATAAATTGTTAGGCATACCATAAGTAAAAGTGATGATGCTGAACCTATTGCACATTTTGAGCATGAAATGATAAGGAACAACAATTTCATATATATAGGGGAAGTGATGGTTAAAGATGAGGTGGTATGTTACTTCATACTATAGGCAATGAGCTCTAAGATATAAATATATTTATAATGGAAATATATGAAAAATACCAATCATATACTTAGATAAATATATCAAGCTACAAATACATGAAAGCAATAACACTAACATCAATAATTGTATTCATAATCGTAGTGTTTATTTATCTTTATTTGTTGAATGAAGGATAGGCAAACCTAGCACCAGGGGCATAAGAGCTATTGGTTTTGAGAAGTTTTTTTGACCAAGGTTTGAATTCTTCTAGTCTCTACATACTCTCTCAAAACACTAAAATAAATACGACATATTATGCATATTATATATTTTATACTATCTTATAATATATAATTAATAGTATATATATAATATAATAGTACAATATTTTATTTAATTCCTATTGCCTTTTATGTCTTATTCCACGCTTTTCCCACTAAAGTTAAAATAGTGAACAATTATATGTGAAAATCTAGCCTCACATAATGTGTTAGAAATAGTTCAAGGAAGCAATACGCATTTCACATTCTCAAGATATCCACTTGTACCTCGCTCTAGTTACTACATGGCATACATATGGTATGAAGTCATTTCAGTTATAAATAATGAAATTTAAAAAAGAGGGGATCAACATGAATTTTTTTAGGTGAAATGTTTCATTCCATGTTGTTCTTGAGAAATGGAAAATAGACGGGGAAGGACAAAGCCAAACCAAAAAAGAAAGCAATGAAATAGTTTTAAGTGAACTAGGTGGTGATGATGAAGGGGCAATGAGGTCATGTGCTTGATACATCTTGATTAAATATAAGTGTAGGGATGAACTCGATATAGCCCGAATAAATACACATGCAAACTTTTTTGATCTATCACATCCATCAATGTAATCTATAGTTTTTAGTAAACTATTATTATTACCCAATACATAATTAAAATAGGTGTTATCTCAGTTAAATAATATGTTATCTTAATGAAAATAGGTGTCAAATATCCAATGATTCTTCTTAGAATGTATAGAATTATATAATATATAATAAGATTAAATATTATACATTATTTATTTATTTGTATAATATATAATAATATTAAATATTATTCTCTTCCCCTCTTTAATGGATCAATCATAGTTTTTGGGAAAAAAACTAGAAATGGTAAGTGTTCTTGGAACCCTCCACCTGTAGGATGGTTTAAGTTACATTTTGATGGGGCTTCTAAAGGAAATCCTAGGGATTAAAGGGATAGTTATATTATCCATGATTGGAGTGGATCTTTAATCTACGCAATTTCCAAAAACCTTCTGGATGGCACCAACAATGAAGTAGATGCGTAGGCACTTGTCAATGGGATTAAACTCGTAATGCAATGTAAAATTGCTAAGTTAATCATTGAAGGTGACTCATAGATTATCATATCTACATTTAAAAAAATATATACCACTTCCTAGAAAATATAAAACATTTTTTCAAGTGTTTTGGATAGATTGGCTACCTTCACTTCCATTAAACTAAACCACTATTTTCATGAAGCCAATGCGATAGCAGTCTTCCTAGCAAACTATGGAATCAACCAAGTTAAATTAAGTCGCATGGAAAATGTGTGGGAGACATGGGAATATTTCTCATCCCTTTCACCTATCTATTTGGGATGATAATCTATTCTCAATTTCTTTTTGTATTGTTTTTTATTATAGAAATTTTTAAAAAAAAGTAGAGGTTTTAGCGTTCTGCCATTTTTGCAGAGCTATGGCAATTCTTAATGGAAATTTTAGAGGGTGGATTAAATATTTTTCCAAATCTTCCATTATAATCTTATTTCATGATTAATCTCATGAAGTTGATGCATTCATAGTATGAAAGATGGTTTTATTGGCTTGAGTGTCAGTTTGCTTAAACATAAGTGCATCGAGAGGTTTCTAATTTGGTTAATGATCACCCTAAATTAAATTTTTCTAGAGTTTTCAATGCAATCCAAATCATGACTATTGTTATTCCTTTGGCTTTCCACTTAGCATTTTCCTTAGTTTATTACGTATTGTCTGTGGGTGTTGTTGGTCTCAGCATGAAACGTGGAGTTGAAATTGTTCTCTCCACCCATGTTATTTATGGTAGGAGCTCTATTAATGAAATGAAATTTGAGGGAGAAATTTCTTGGACACATCTTGAAAACATATTTTGGGTGCCATCAGAGGGTTTTTTTGAGATTATCTCTCTAGTTTTGGGGCCTAGATATCTGGAGCAAGGGGTTCATTATCATGTAAATTTTGAGGTGATTACTATGTTTGCATCAAATATCATGGCTATGGTAACTAACTCTAAGGTGGTTTCCAATATGGTTTCTTTTTGTGTCAAGCCAAAGCATCGTATTGGACTAGTTGAGAATATTGCTAAGCATGATCTGGGCACCCTCCCCAAATTACCTTTCACTAGCTTGGATAGCTCGGGGTTGGTTCTAGTCTCTAATTTTCATGCCTTAGAAACATGATTTATGATATTTATGGTATTTATTCGTTATCTATAAAAAAAGGTAAGTTCCTTTGACCCCTTGAAAGGACAATTTCTAACTTTTCCACCCATGTCATAGTTAAAAATTCTGATTGTTGAGATAACACAATGGCATGATAGCCACCATAATAAGGTGAGGGTGAAAGTGGTTAATAATATTTTGAAAATGGTGGAACACAGTTTGGTATCATCCCCCCCCCCCCAATGGTTCAAAAAATTTCCAAAATCAAAGGATTTTAGGGTAAATCTATCAACATCAATGCAACATTTCTTGAATAAGGTTGTAAAGGTTTGCTGAAGAAATACAAGTGCAAGGTTTTTAGGGAAGTTACCACCAATGAATTCAGGGGCAAGGAACTCATCTTCATTGAAGATATGGATGATGAGACGTAGGCCTATGTTAATATATAATGCTATTCTTCTCTGTTGTTCTTGGTTTTTTGTGTCAGGTTCTATTGATTATATGTAGGTAAATGGGTGTTTTATCTCTTGATTTGGATGTTGTAATCCCCAAATTTATTTTGGGGTCTTTTTTATTTTGTTCTATCTTGCCTCGATGCATAATTTATTGGTCTTTGGTTCATGCCTTCTTTGGCAGTTTCTTGTAAACTTTTATTTGGTTGGGGGCCTTAAATAACCCTCTATTTATCTAAAAAAAGACTAAATATTATTTATTTATAAATAAATAAATTTATATAACATTTATATATTATAATATCTATTAATGATAAATATAATTATTTGGATAATTAATTAAGAATGAAAGTCTTAAAATTGATTACCATCCAATAACACCAAATCAAATTCCTTAATTAGAATTAGATGCTGAAGCAGTCAACACTTGGAATGATTCCCTAATGATAAGTGGATGGTGAAGTGATGGATACTTGGAAGGAAGAAAGGCAAGCCAAAGAAGGCCTATGACACCTAGCAATGTGTGGATAGGTTGGAGGAGGTTGAGAATTTTATTTTTTACAAGGTTGGCTGGTCTTTATAGTTACAATTACTATCTTGCCAATTTCTTTCCCATCCATTCTATTCTATTATGTTTCATTCCCTTCCCACTCAGATGATTGGTAATGATCACCTACTCACATTGTCTAAAATGTTGATAACTTTTTTTTCATTTTTAGTGGAAGCTTACCAACATCTACCTTCTTTTTATTTGGCATTCTAATGAATAGTTTATTAAAAATTTCCGACCAATTTAACCCTCACTATGTTTTTAACTTTGAGTGGGCTAAATTTTTAGTGTTTTGGTGATTTTTTTGATAATAATTTTTTATTATAATCCAACTAAATAAATTCTACTAAAATAAGTCTTTTGTTAGTAGAGTTCATTTTAATTTCTCAAAATTAGGCACAAAATTTATAGTTTAGCTACTAATATACTTTTTTGATGACATACAAACATGGTACTTTAGCATATATGAATTTTCACATACTCCATTCTAATCACTTGTTCAACATTTTATTTGTAAATATTTTTAAAATAAAATATTACATTATATAATATATAATAATAAGTTATGTAATATATAATAATATTTTTATAAAATATTACACACACACACACACACACACACACACACACACACACACACACACACACACACACACACACACACACACAATGTTAGATAGTAATAGTTTTATTTATTATAACAATTTAATAATAGATATTAGTGCATGGCTTTCATTACAGAGATGAATTAGGACACCTAACCTATGTATATGCTAAGTGTCCATTATGTGGGATGCCTCTCTAGGTTGTTCAAGTTAAAAACAAAACACCCATTCTTTTTTAGTGACCACTATAACAACATCTACCTAAATCCATATATTCTAATGCAGAGCATGTCCTTTTCAAGATAGGTCATAGTCTACCATTAGGTACCAAAATTAAAAATACATGCTTATTTAAATATGCATGCAATAACTTGTTGCAGTTTCCTTGGATCTAAACATGTTTATTATATGGCATTGTTGGCTATATTTCTTTTGAAGATTGTATGGATGTCCTCAAATTTATTTCTTTTTTTTATTTGTTTTGAGAACCATTCTACTATAGTATGACACCTTTAACAATGCAAGATGCTTTCAAAATTTTCAACATTCACTTTCCCTTATAATCTTCCAGTATAAGTGCATCAAAAGTGTGAAGTATCTAGGAAAGAGAGAGGAGGATGTAACACTCTAGGGGTCTTGGAAATTAGTCTTTTGTAATTATGCCCATCAATTTATAGCCACTAAACTACCTGGTGTAGTTTAATTCCATGTTCAATTCCTCGCCACCAATAATTTTTGTTTAATAGTCTTAGACCACTAGCCATTTCAACATTAAATGGCTACCGACTGGCCATGAAAACCACTAAGCATTTACAAAACTATGAGGGTAATATTCTCTCTTGCCTTCTCAATATAAAATCGATGATAGTAAAATCCATTTTAAAACTTTCGTTGAGTTTTATTGGGTCAATGATTAGACAATGTAAGTTTTTTCTTTTTTCTTTTAATTTAAAATGAGTTATTTTCCCTAGGAAAATAGTCCAATCATATTACACCAACCAATACGAAGTCAAGAAAATTAAAATAAATGATTTTTTATTCTAAAAATTATGTTTACCATTGCAAAAACTTTAGATAATGATGGTGTGCATGTTTTCTAATAAAAAACTAATTGAAAAAGCATTTACAATATTTCCTACACAATAGGTGCTAGTAACGGATAAATAGATAGATAGACATTTTAATAATGTCAATGAGACCAAAAATAGTCTATAATGGTGTTGTGCACATTTTTAAATACAAAACTAATTGAAAAAATGGTTACACATGTACTAATAAAGGATAGATAGATAGATAGATAGATAGATAGATAGATAGATAGATAGATAGGTAGATAGATAGATAGATAGATAGATAGATAGATAGATAGATAGATAAATAGATAGATAGATATTTTAATAATGTCTATGAGACCAAAAATAGTAATAGGACCCCAAACCAACAAAAATGTAGCCCAAAGAAATAGAAAAATTGTCAGAAAAAGAGAGTAGACTTGAGTTGTTGGACACTAGTTCACAAGCCTGCCGATGTTTTGCCTTTTAAGGTTCACTCTTCTACTATGGATCTTGATAAAAAAATTCATCATTTCTATCAATGTTTTCAACCTCAAATATACTAAATATAAATACTTTATGTAGGATGCACAAGTATTTAGCTCAGATGTTGTCATAGGTGGAGCATTCCATGAGATATTGTCATTCTGTCTCAACCATACTTGATGTGCACATAGGATAAATACTCTCTTCCCACTTTTATTTTGGGATATTCCACCTACCCATCTCACACTGAATTTGATGTGACCTAGTTCTTAATTGGGATATGAACATCTTCATTCTCTAATTAATTTTTAATTTTTGCTCCTATGTAGGTTTTTTAATCAGGCTCATAAGTGGGGTTAAACTTGGTCATGTAGTACTACCTTTTCCTCCCTATCTACTTTGTCCACATGTTTATTTTAAAAAATCCATTTAAAATAAATCCATTTAGTAGGGCATTCAATTTGTTAAGAAATCCATTTAATTACAAAACCTTAAACTTGGGTCCAACAAGCATAATGACTTTAGAAAGGGTTTATGTTAGGTCCATTTTAACACACACTCAAGGATGCATGCAAAGACTAGGAAAAATCTTATTGTTGTTTTTGATTGAGATAACTCTGCCAAGTTCACTACATATCTCCTTTAGGAAAGGTTGAGAAATAGGATATATACTCAAATGGATAATTAGATATAGGTGGTCCCTTTGGATAAAACTCAAAGCTCCAAACTTACATATAGTATATTGAAAACAAATAACCCAAGTGTTTGCTTGAGCATATTCCTAAAATAAAAATATAAAATAAATATGCCCTTACCAAGACTTCTAATATAATTTATGAACCAATCCCTATTTTACCAATTCATTTTTTCTCATTTACTTACAAGGGTTGAATTTGATGTTCAAAATTTTTCCTCAACTTTCCCCTAACCCAAAAAAACATCATTTCATTAAATCATTTAATATTTCCATTCAAAAACTAATGTAATTTATTTATAATAAGGATATATATATATATATATATATATATATACATATATATATATATATATATATATATATATATATTTCTTTTAAAAAAATTGAGAGCCCCCACAAATATTTTTATTTTTATACTATATAATTTTCAAGAAATAAAACATGTTTTAAATTTAAATGTATTCTTATAACCATCAAATTTAATATTAATTATAAATATTTGATTACCCACACTATTGTAAGTATACCTTACACTTATTAGAGCATGACTCTAAGGCCATTCCCTTAATTAACAACTTATTAGAGGATGCTTAGACCATTCCTTTCATTAACATCTTATTATTATGAATTTTGAATTTGATTCCACCTAGCAATTTGTAATTATGGATACATTGAAACTGCCATTTCCCCATCCCTTTAGTCTTTTCTTAATTTTCATCCTTCAATCTTAGGTTTGTGATGGTTTGATGATTAGGAAGATCATCAAATTTAAACTCTTTATTTGGTGACATAGATGCCTGCATGTCTGCTTCATTTCCACTTATCTTTCCTTTTATCTATTCTAAGTTCTTTAATTGCCAAATCAATTGCCTGCAAACCTATTTTATTTTATTTTGAATAGGAATATGTCACACGGATCCATGTGGCATATGCTCATTGCTTCTAGTGGTATTTATTTTATTTGGTGTTTAGCTGCATGTTTTTTAGATTTTGACACCTATTAAAATCATGGGTTTAATGGAGATTTGGGATTTATAATGTTTAATTTTATATACTCTACAGTCCAATTTGATGAGATCATACTAGTTGGCATAAACTCGAGACTGTGAATCTTCACTTGTCAATTGTGTATTGTCCTCTACAAGACCCAATTACTTGAGATACAACCACATGTCATGATCTCAAAATTCAAGGAGGTTTCAAAAATTTTGAACTGGTTACTTCCCTCCTGAGCTTTGATTGCCCAAGATGTGATCACATGTAATCTCAAAATATTGGGGCTTTGAACATTTAGAAACTTTCATGCCTCTTAAAAGTTGCAGATCTCTAAGAAACTGCCACCTATCCTACTTTTAGAGTTTGAGAAAATATTCGATACTTAGCATCTTTTGAGTCTAGGTTTTACTCAATCTAGCTCAAGGTAAACATGAACCCACCATGTGCATAGCTTATACCTTGAGACTAGGGGAAATTTACAAACAAAACACATCATAAACACAATAGAAAATCATTAGAGAGTTAATGAATAAAGCAAAAATGTGAAATAAACCTAAGTAAATCCCAAAAACACTAAAAAAAATCTAGATAAGTTAAGTGACTCTGTGAATTAACCAACTAAAATACAAAAAAAACATGATTTCAATGCCAATTCAACTTGATAAATGGTATTTTGAGATGTGAATAAAACCGTTTCAAAAGCCTAAGGAGATATCATATCAAAAATACAATCATTATTCTACTTAACAATTTGTGATTGTAGATACATTAAAAATGCAATTTCCTCATCCCTTTAGTCTTTGCTTCATTTGCATCCTTTGGTCTTAGGCTTATGATGGTTTGATGGCTAAGAAGGTCATTAAATTTAAACTCTTTGTTTGGTGACATAAATGTCTACATGTTTGGGTCATTGCCACCTATCTTTCCTTTTATCTATTTTGAGATTTACAATTTCCAAGTCACTTACCTACAAACCTATTTTTTATTTTGAACATGAAGATGTCATGCAGAGCCATGTGACATATGATTTCTACTTCCACTGACATTTATTTTATTTGGTCTCTAGATACATGTTTTAAAGATTGTGACACTTATCTTTCCTTTTATCTATTTTGAGCTTTGATTGCCCAAGATGTGATCACGTGTTGTAATCTCAAAATATTGGGGCTTTGAACATTTAGAAACTTTCACGCCTCTTAAAAGTTGCAGATCTCCAAGAAACTGCCACCTATCCTACTTTTAGAGTTTGAGAAAATATTTGATACTTAGCATCTTTTGAGTCTAGGTTTTACTTAGTCTAGCTCAAGGTAAACATGAACCCACCATGTGCATAGCTTATACCTTGAGACTAGGGGAAATTTACAAACAAAACACATCATAAACACAATAGAAAATTATTAGAGAGTTAATGAATAGAGCAAATATGTGAAATAAACCTAAGTAAATCCCAAAAACACTAAAAAAAATCTAGATAAGTTAATTGACTCGATGAATTAACCAACTAAAATACAAAAAAAACATGATTTCAATGCCAATTCAACTCGATATATGGTCTTTTGAGATGTGAATAAAACCATTTCAAAAGCCTAAGGAGATATCACATCAAAAATACAATCATTATTCTACTTAACAATTTGTGATTGTAGATACATTAAAAATGCAATTTCCTCATCCCTTTAGTCTTTGCTTCATTTGCATCCTTTGGTCTTAGGCTTACGATGGTTTGATGGCTAGGAAGGTCATTAAATTTAAACTCTTTGTTTGGTGACATAAATGTCTACATGTTTGGTTCACTGCAACCTATCTTTCCTTTTATCTATTTTGAGATTTGCAATTGCCAAGTCACTTATCTACAAACCTATTTTTTATTTTGAACATGAAGATGTCATGCAGAGCCATGTGACATATGCTTTCTACTTCCACTGACATTTATTTTATTTGGTCTATGGATACATGTTTTAAAGATTGTGACACTTATCATAATCATGAGTTTGATAGAGATCTGGAATTTATAATAGGTATATGTAAGATAATTAGGAACAAAAGGGGGGCTTAAAGTAACACTTTTTTTATAAAATAATAATATTTGAACTTAGAGAGAATGTTAGACACTTTGAAAAAGAATTTGATAATGATGTAAGAATATAAATTATGGCATTTTGAATGTAGTTTCTAAATATATTTATTTTCAACACCTAGATGATAAAATTATGTGAAATATATGCATTTATGACAATGGATTGACCCTTTTTGTGAAAAGATAAGAAGATTGCATGTGTACGAACACACTTTTTTGAGTAAACGATTGAATTGTTATATGGAATTTCATAAATGGATAGATGAAATGTCAAATATTGTTAAGAACATCTTTTATTAATTTTTTAATATTAATTTTACGAGTCAAGACAGCAACAATATTGAAATAACAAGTGTATGAGCATAAAATTTTGACAAGGTTTAGGCTAGGTTCAGACCACTTAGGCTTAAAACCGAGTTTAATTTGTAGGAAAATTGGAAAAGTAAAAGTTTGTAAATCTTGAAATGGCAAAGGGAATACTCCCTTTAGGAGTAAATAAAGGGAATTGATGGTTATTACCTATTTATATCTACCATTATGAATGACATGTGTGCTTTTTAAAAGATGCATGCCCATTATGGTTCACAAATTTTATTTATTTGTTCATGAAATTGAATCATTCATTTTATATTTTAAAAAATTCAAACTCATTTTTACCATTGAATCTATGTAAATTCTATAAATCCTCTATTTAGTTTGTCTCAATCACAATAAATTCTTCAAATTGTATTCTACACTTAGACTTCTTTTAGTAAAGATAATTAGTAAGGTCGGGTAGTCATCATAAAAGGTGAATTAAGCAGCTAAAAAATGAGTAAAGTGAAGTGAAGAGAGAAAAATAAAGAAAAAGATAACTAGATAAGAGAGCATCCATAATAGTTTTTGGGCAAGGTGAAGGTACTTATTCCACACTAGGTAATATTTCAATTGAAAATAACATCCCTAATTCGATGGAATTTAATTTAGATATTATTCAAATAAGATAAGAGAACTTAATCAATCCTTGTTGAATAATGAAATTATAAATATATAACATGTAGCTAATGAATTTGCATTGATTGATGAAACACATGGAGAAACACAATATGATGAAACATCCATCCATAATGAAGTTTTTGAGTGTGATGATAATAAACATCAAGTAATGACACCAATTCATCTCTCTCCTAATGAAGAGGATTTCACTTCACCTGTAGGGTCTAATATAACTAGACAACACTAATATATATTTTATGGTTGAAATGGTAACACCATCTAATTTAATTCAAAATATTGCTCCTAGACCCACACCTCCAAGGATAATGCAATGAACACCAACATATTTGGTTGAAATAGATGAAAAAATACTAGAATTTAAGAAAGGTAAAATGTTTAAAAGATCAATTCAACATCATGATCAACATGTATAGGACTATGCATTTGAGAATAAAAAACATACAAAGTAATGTCAATTATTTGTTTAATTTATGAAAATATAAAAAATACGCACTGTGATGCATAATTTATGGTTAAGAATATGGAGGGAAGTAATAATGAAATAGTAAAGAATATATTTAATGCATTTAATGCAATAGGCAATAGAACTCAAAAAAAATATAGTAATGTGAAAAGATGAGTAATAACAAAACCTATATTAAGTCAACATATAAGCTCAATTTCTTAGTCAAATAAGTACATCTTTAAACTTGAATAGTAAAAATCTAATAAATGCCATAAAAATAAGTACAAGGCTTGATGACCCTTCACACACATATTTTTAGGAGTTTAATGGTAGAATCCCACGAAAATATAAGTTATTAGTTGAAGGAAAAAACATTTTATTTTTAAAAAAATGACACAATAACACAAGGGTATCATCTAATGTAAAAGATGTTAAAAGAAGCAAAAGTTCAAAAAATTGTGAGCCATATGCAAAATGATGCAGGAGCATCACTATCCCATTGTACATATTAGTATTTTTCATATATTATGAGTTATTAGGGAGTTTATCTATCCATATAAGGTCTGTACGAGTCCATATTAGGTGTTATGTCTTGGTCAAATTTGAATTTGGACCCATTAGGCATTTTCCCGCCTAAATGGCCAATTCAAATATTTGAAATATTTTATATTATTTTTCCAAATTTTTGATGTTGGTGAAAGGTTAAAAGTTATGACCTTATGCCTTAGGAGTATTTAAGGATGTTTAGTGTTATTTTTTACTTGTTAGTAGGATAAGGTAGTTAAGATCAATGTAGAAGAGGAGTTAGTAGTTAGTTGAGGTAGTTATAGGAGTTTTTAAATAGATAGTTGTTTTGGTGTAATGATTTTCAAGTAAAAATAGGTTGGATGGGTTGGATTTTAAGGATATTGAACATGTAAACCCAAAAAATAAATTAGTAAATATTTTTTGTTGTGTTCTTGAAACAAGATTGTATTCACTGTCATGTATATATGCCATGAAATGACTATGAAAATAAGTAATGGAGAATAACCTAGTGAAGAGAGGCATTTGAATATTTTTTGAAGAATTAAAATGTGTGATACATGTATTTAAAACTTATTAAATCGTTTAGTTTTGTCCTATTTAACATTCTTGATGAATAACTAGGTTGCAAACCCTATGTAATATGAGCTCTATGTTGGAAAAGTTGTGTGTGTTGGATGATAAGTAAAGGTCTTGTTAAAAGAAGAACTTGTCTTAATAGTATAGGATAATTTTATGTGTTTCAATGAAAATAAGACTAATTAAAAATACAAATGATTAAATAATTGCTTCTATGACAAACAAGAACTCATACTTTGTATTTAGGTGCCCTATGATCAAAGCAAGGGATGTGAGTTCATGAATAGTAAGGATATTTAATGGAAGGGAAACCTTGAAGGTTGTAAATTAAACCCTAATGTGAATTATATTGTAATTATATTTGATAGGATTTTTCATAGACTTGTCAAACAATATAAACATTCTATGTATGTCTTGCATTCTTATACCCTGTGTGTGAAACAAGACCTATGAGTGCTTTGTCTAAATAGACAGTTAAGGAGTTTAATTTGAATTTTTGTATAAAATAAGGTTAGGGGAGTTGTCTTTGGATGCTGGGAGAAGACACAATTTTAATGAAGTAAGAATAATCCCATGGTTTGAAGGATGATAGTACATAGGCTCTATTTTCTATGTTTATATGATTGCTTCATGATTGTGTAATCTTGTTCTTTAAAGGAAATAATATATGTAATAAGTTATTGGATTTCATATAGATTTATTAATTTAATTGTGATGTTTTGAAGTTGTTGGCATTGTTTCATTACTTAGGATGTTGTCATTTTGTTTCCAAAAGGGGCACAATCTTGTAGGTAGCAACATTTCCTACACAATCAAAGAGGAATTTGAATAGAAAGGTGGAACAGAGATCACACAAAGGATAATAAATTATTGGAGGATGTGTATAAGACCTAGAAAGAGCTAAAACATATTTTTTAGGGTCAAAAAATTCCTCATAGAAGTCACAAGCAAATTATTTTCCCTCTCAATCTATAAACCCTGTCAAAACCTTATAGTTAGGGTTTGAATAATAAAATGTGTATAATAGGAAATTCCACCATCAAAAAGACCTAAAATTTGGTGTGTATAATGGCCTTAGGTTGTGTAAAGATATTTTGAAGTTTTTTGGAGAATTTTTGTATGTGTCCATACTTATAGACGGTAATGTGTATTGAAACATGGCTGACAAGCCTAATAGGCCTAAATAACAAGTAAAAAGAGACCAAAAGAGTGGTCTAAAGAATGAACTGGAGCCTAAGACTTTGTGAATAGATAAATTAGAATAGAGGGTATTTTTTCCATAGCTATCTATACAAGACCATTGTTAAGGAATTTGTGCAAAAAAATGCTACTAGCCTATTTATTTTGAGTTAGCAGAGTTGTACAAAGAGAGTGTAGATGTTTTGGAATGTATGCACATTGAATTAAGGGTACTTAAGGGTTTTAATGAGCATATTTAAGGTGTCAAAACCATAAACTAATCTAGTAACTCAAGAACCATTAAATGCATATTGAATCCATGAGTTATAGTTTAAGAAGTGAAATAGGGACAAAGGCAAAGTTTGATAGAATTTGATTACCCTATGCATCAAAAAACAATTCTTGGACATGATGCAAACAAAATTTTATAAAAAAATTATTGAAAATTTTAACAAGCAATTGATACTTAGCCAAATTTCATTTGAGATGTGCAAACCTTTGTATGTTAAAATCAATCAAGCACACACATGTTATTGTAGGATTCATGTTGAATTTGATATGTATTTTGTTGTTTTTTATCATATATGTTTTACTTTACATACTGATGAGATTATGCATGAATCTATGGTGAATTCCACGCCTAAAACATCAAGAGATTTAATCCCTAGTCTTTTCTGTTAAATACTTGAGGGACATTTTCTTACCAAAGAATGTTTAGATGGAATATGTAATTGTATACAGCCTAAATTGGTCAAGAAATCAAAAATATCATGTCTTTTCACAGTCCTTTCATAGAAGACTCTGACTGGAGAATATGAACTTTGTTCACATTTAGCCATGTCTTTCATTTTACTCATATTGGTCTTGTTTCATGCTTGAGTCACCTTTTTACCTATTCCCAATCATCCCAAGACTTTCAAATGGACATTCCACCTCAGCCAAGTCAAATTTCCCATGCTTATTCCATCCCCTAGGTCCCTAGCTTGTAGGATAGGACTGATGGGATTGGATTAAAACCTTGAACCCTAGGGTGTCCCATTTCTAGCGCTCCTATCCAAGGTCATTTTGAGCTTTAATGATAAGTTTCCCTCACTTAATGAGTCCCAACCCCTTTCTTAGCTTTGTCCTTAAGTTTTTCAATGTGAGCCAAATGCAAATAAAATCTCATAAATTCAAAATAAAGAATCTCTTATATAAAGGACTACATAAGGCATTTTATATCTAACACTTACTACTTTTACACATTACATAATAAAAATCAGTCAATAGTATAGCTCAACATTTTACATCACACATAGACTTACATGCTTGATCAAGGAAGGGCATAGGTGAAAGTTTATTCTTGCATCTACCATGCACGTTGATTATGCATGTTCCCTAAGGGAGAACTAAATTTGATCTGAGACCCTAGCTTAAGGGTTAATGTAGGCAAGGATCAAGACAACAGGGGTTCTAGATTATGCAGTCATTCTTCACCTAACCCATTTTTCCCCCTTTTGATTTTAATGTATTTGTTGCTTCAGGTGTGTAGATAGACTCAGGGTTTGAATATTGAATCAACTCTATAAGGGGCACTATCAACATTCAAGATCTGAAATTTCATAGGCAGACCAATATAGGGATAACAAACAAAACGTAGAAAGCTTAGACCTCTATGACTAGTTTGGACAATAACAACATGAGCTGGACTATAGTGTAAGACACAAGGGTGCCTTATTTTTAGCACTTTTATCCTTTTACTGAATGAAATTTAGATTCAGGTTTCAAACATCTTCCTAACCTTGCACCTCAATTTTTTAGCTTCTGTAATAGTCGTATCAACCTATTTTTCTAGATAAGTTATTTCCTTCTCCTATGTAGTTAATTCTACAAAAAAAATTATTTTATCATATTAAATCATAATTTCCTACTTATTCTAGACCCTTCATTATTTAGGAACTAAACATTAGTTTCCAAAAAATAATAATTTTTTTTGGTGAACCCAACTTAATTTGAACAAATCTAAAACCCTAGGTACTCTTAGGGTTTTTTCTTCATATTTTGTGAAAAAATTCAATTTCAAATTTCTAATTTTTTATATAAAATTTTGTGCATTAATTATATTAAAATATTGTTTTAGAATTCAAATTATTGCAATAATTTTCAAAAATTCTAAAACCTTCACCCAAAACCCTAGATTTCCAAACTAGGTCCTCCAACCCTAAGCCTCCCTCCCTTACAATTTTTAGAAAAATATTTTGGAATTTTTGCAAACTATTTGGAGTGTCAAAAATATTTTCAAAATCTCAATATTAATAGTTATTTTATGCAAAAATTCAATTTTAAATTTATGATTTTTTTATAATTTTTTGTGCATTTATCTTATTCAAAACTATTTTTAGAATTTAAATTATTGCAATATTTTTCAAAAATTCTAAAACGCTAGCTCAAAACCCTAGATTTCTAAACTAGGTCCTCAAAATCTAAGTTTTCCTCCCTTACAATTTTTAGAAAAATATTTTAGAATTGTTGTAAATTGTTTGGAGTGTTAAAAATATTTTTGAAATCTCTATGTTAATAGTTATTTTTGCATTTATTTGCTTAATAGCACTTTTTAATATTCTCTTTGGTGAAAGAAATAAAATGGCCACTAAGGCACTTATTCCCTCTCATCCCATAGACCAATTTCTAAAATTTTCTCATAATTATGACAATGAATTAACAAATTTGCAAAATTGCACATTATCTAAAAATGTGGAAAATGATTTCATTTACAATAAAGATAATTACTATTGTTGTAATGAGGAATATGATGATATACATGATAGTGATAGTGAATTACAATTATATGAATCTTCTTCTCTCAAACCTATCTCTTTTATTCCCTCTTCAAAAGAAAATAATTTTGATAAATGGGAAAGATACTTCTCACCTCATTCTCCTATGCATAATGCACCAAATGAATAACTTAGTCATACACCTCCAAGTGAACCTCTAATTGGTGATAATTTGTTTCCATGTGAACCTAATCTCTCTCTCTCTCTCTCTCTTTTGTTACATTAATGTTCAAATTAAAACAATATAAATTCAATAAAATCAAATTGCCAATGCATTGTTCAATTCATACATCTCATGTTCTTAAATCCACTTTGTCAAAAGAAGGTCTAAATGATTACTCTCTTTCTATTAGTTCTCATGAAAATAATGCATGTATTCCACCCATGGATAACATATATGCACATTATATTCCAATTTTAAATGATAATCTATTGCACATTCGAAAGGAATTAAATTATTCTCTTACACCTCTCCCTAGCAATGATGGAAGTGATAATGAGTATGATAGTGAACATGCCAATGAATATGAAAATGAAAGTGATTATGAACAATATTTTAATTATGATAATGCATGGACCAATGATGATTATTATGTACATAGTGAAGAATAAAATGCATCTCATTTTTTTTACTCTTCTCTCACTCCTCTCAAACATAATGCACTTCCAAATGTTGTTTCTACTTCTATGCATGATTCTATTTTGAATAATGCACATGTTCATGATGCTATCACATGTTCTACTCAAGTATAATGTGATTCACTAAAACATAATTATACCAATGAATCTTCCAATCCACCCCTCACTACATTAGAACACAATTCTCACTCTTCACCTAAAGAGAATGGTAGCCCACATCCCTCTAGTAAGGTCCAAGTTACCATTACTCCCAAGGTTCAAGTGAACACACCCCATCTTTATGATCTAATTAATAAATTTAGCATTCCTATGGATAAAATTAACAAAAAAAATCAATGATTAAATGAACAACTTCAAGATGATAATGTACCATCCCAAAATATTATCTCTATAATTCATACAGTTGGTGAATTACAATACCAAGTATATCTCCTTACCTTGAAAAACAAGGCTTATAAGTCTTGGATGGATACCAATGATTTACAGGGTAACCCTCTTCTGAAGACATTCATAAAATATTCATTTCCAAATCATTTCTTGATACCATCACTACCTCAAGTTGATGGTACTAGAGATCCATTTGTATGCCTTTAAGCCTTTCAGAAGGCTTCACCATCTCATGTGAGTCCTTTAATTCTACTGAAGTTGTTCCAATAGACATTAGTGGGGGAAGCATAGAATTGGTTCTTTCATCTACTCCTCATGGGTGACTTGCACACATATGATGACTTAGAGGAGGAATTTATTAGATATTGCATAGCAAACATGGGCCCTCATATTATATATGAGAAACTTGCCACACTACATCAAAATTCTTCAGACCCAGTTAGTGAGTATATCTTACAATTAAAGACTCACATGTTAAGAATGATATATAAACCATAAGATTTAGAGATTTGACATATATTTATTAAGGGGATTCACCAACCTCTCCTCGAGCATCTATTATATCAGTTAGAGTCTTCTTTTAGACAATTTTGTTATATAGTTTTAGCTTTGGAAAAGAAATTGGGATTGTTTGAGACATATTCAATTGATCAGATTACTCTAGATTTCATAGTAGTATCTACATCTATAACTCTTATCACACAACATCCACCATGTCCTAAATAAGATAGGAGATCACAACCAAAAAAGTAATTAGTTAAGAATATAGAGCTAATCTCTAGAGTATAACCTACAATATGAACTATGGAGAACAACATCAAGGCACCATTATAGTTTGATTTAGATCAGGCTAGCCCATCTACCATATTATCAACACTACTATATAGGAGGCTAATCACATTATCTTATACTCATCAACAAGATCCACATCTCTTACATAGAGAGCCACATCGGCCCTTTTGTAACTATCATCGTATCCATGGACATAGAGATAATGATTGTTATGAACTCAAAGATTGCATTACTAGATGTGTTGATAATGGCATCATAGCAATCACATAAGGGGGCATCGAGATATCCTCCATAATGGAACCATAAACCTCATTCATCCATGATTGAGTCATCCTAGGACATTCCTTTAAAGGAATCATTAGTCACTCATCGTGAGAGAAATGCAAGTTTTAGGACAGAGCCTCATAAGAGATCTCTTATTCCACCCACTCAAAAGGTTTGGAAACTTGTATAGTGAGAATAACCTACATATAACACTATAGTCTGAGGAGTATATAACACAGTTCCATATACATATCTAGCAGAGTCACAAGCACTGTAGTAGAGTATTGCTCCAGAGATATATTCACTAAGGCCAAATTTTTAGGGTCCTATCTCACATAGCAATCTGCTACAATTAATATTAAATGAACCCACATCAAAGAGTATTGATCTTGAGAGATATTCACTATGACCAAATTTTTTAGGGACCTATTTCATGTAACAACTTGCAATGATTAAGATTAGATGAGCCCCCATAATAGGTTTTAGCTCCATATCCATCTATTACTCAATCATATGCATCACATCAGAGGCTAAAACATATACAATTATCGATGGATGAGCCTTCTTCATAACACATAGTTTCAATTACATGACCAATAAAGTTACATTTTGTAGAATCTCTATGTATAGCTACAATTAGTGCACAACAAATAGTATCAGATATAAAGCACATACCTACACAACATAAGCAGTATGGGCACTTTTTTAGTTATCCATCAGGGTTCAAATAGTGATACAACACACATTCATATCGGTATCAGTTCATAGCTTTACTTAGCAGGGCAATGATAGAGCCAAAGGACCAACCTTTGTATTCTAGAGCCACTTTCAAGGAAGTAATATGCACAACATGCTATCTTATATCCCCATATACTAACAAATAACATTCTTAATTCCCAATAACTATCCATAGATAAAACTAGCTTATCAAAATCTAGATCTTACCAAATCCTATTTTACCAACATTAAACTAGCTCAGTTTATCCAAATAATTTACAAATTAAAAAAACTATCAAATTTTTGCTTACATATTATATCACACCTAAAATTATCAATAAAATTCAAATCATATATCCCAATTACCATTTTACCAAATACATGCAAAAACCTCAACATCAATACTAGATCAACTACTCCTAAATCAATAAATTACAAGAAATATATCAATCCATTCCAAAATTCATAACACAATATGCATGAATCCAAAATCAAACCAACATCCATACATATAACCAAGTTTTCAAATACATATACACTATATCAAATACAATCAATCATGAATGGATGCCATGTCCTCACTCTCAGTCTCACTCTCTCCTCCAGTACTAGTCTTATAGTCCACTCTAGTGCTTGATGGCCCCACACCTCCTTAAGCTCCTGAATGCCTCTTACGATGACTCTCTCAGTCCAATTGCTAACCATACTCCTCATGTAAGTTTTCATATCACCATTAAATATCAATGTACTCATCCATGATCCTCATGCTAACAGAACAATTTTTAGGTGGAGGCATCCTATGCCTATATAGCTCATCTCTCTTTCTTGTTGCCCTAACATTTGCAATTGTAGCTATCACATCTATATCAAACAAATGATCATAAAAACTAGTTAGAAATATTGCATGCTCTATCAAATGCTCCTCCACAACATCATCAGGAACATGTCGTGTAAGCGATTAGAGTGTTGACTCAATGATAGTCTCCCAATACTCATCATCTCCACTCCCTACAGTACCCTGTGCTTCATCCTAGGCACCTCCCACTCCACATGCATATAAAATACAACATTTAATTAGATATATACTTTCAAGTTAAACTAAAATAAGCACAAACTTATACATAATTCAAATATAATTACTACTTACCTCCCATCATCTAGATTGGCATAGGATACTCATACTCAGGAACACCCACTCCATCAACAGGATAAAATGGAGACCACTAATGCCTCACCCACCATGTGGTATATGCCTATGTGCATTCAACATAATCTACATCAAGAATATCTATAACCACATCCCGTGCATCCAAGGGTAATCGTGCTAACTTAGCCTTAGTAGGCCTCCCATGATCTCCTGCCCTTGTTAGTGCCCGTGAACTCCTCACACACACCCATGCTATTGGGGGCACATCATGTGGTACCCAAAGCTATATATTCATGTGTTTGTACTAAAATCACTCATACAATCCAACCCAGTGGTCATGTAATGAACAATTGACCCTCATATACTGCAACTATACTCCATCCTTGAGCCACCCAAGAAATTCTCTATAGGGTCTCCATATGATATCTTGAGCCACTAACCTATCTAAAAATCATCTATACTGATCTATCCCAAGAGAAAAAATAGCCAATGAACTCATCCACCACTCCCCATATGGATATGGAGATGCCCACCTCTCCCTTGATGATCCTATTAGCCACTCAACTACTATATGATCATAAGCACAATAATGTAATAAGGTAGCTGGACTCACACCACCACTAAATTCCTCCTAAGTAAACTGGTAAAGATCCCTGTATAAGTGGGAAAGTATAGTCCTATTCCATGAGAACATAGTTCCATACACCTCTACATTGCACATGATCCTATGTATCTTGTATAAAATTGACACCCCACTCCCATCCACAACAAAAAATGAAGCCAACAAGATGGCCAACAACTTCTAAATATGTGAAACACTCAAATGCATAATAACTGACAATAATACATCACTATCACTACCTCTCTAATGTATGCTTGAAGGCACACCATCAAAATACAAGGATGCATGATTAATAACATCATCACCCATGTCATCCTACAAAATCACATGTAATCCACTAACCAACAAATGTAAAATATGGTACAACCCTCTAGAGTAATCTCCCCTATAGGAAGCCAAAAATAACAAGTGTCTACTTTCCACCTCTCACATAAGGTGGTAATAAGATATATATCCCACTGCACAGTGCCTAGGTCACATGCATGATCTAACCCTACCTTATCCATCACATCTCTCTCATCAGTTGATAAAGGTAACAATATTAGTGTCTCCATCACTTGGCCTCTATGAAACTCCCTCATCTATACCTCACCCCAAAAAACACCAACAAATAACATATATATCAGTCAATGATGCTAAATCAATAGCCAAGCTATACAACAAATAGGTTACAAATCAAAAACTTCGAAAACTAGCCCCAGTGGACAATAATTCTATAAAAAGGGCACCAACATTGGACAAGAGCACTAGAACTTGGACAATAGTGCTGAACACTAGACATGAGTGCTAACTCCTAGATGGGAGCACTAGAATTAGTGAAAATATCCTAGACTACTCAAAAAGGCCTAAAACATCAAAAATAGGCTTTTAAATAGGCAAAAATCATGTGTTTTAGCTACTTACTAGGATAATCTCCCCACTAACCTCAACTTGGGCTGCCAACTACTCAAATTGGGTCACGGTAGGTGTTCATCTCTTTGGCATATCTCCTACTCCAGAGCTCCAAATATTAAACTAATCAAAGCACACATGAATCAAGAATCAATCCAATTTTCTTATATCAAACACCATTTTCATCCAAAGAAAAATACCATTTTGCCTATAACTTCAAACTTGTAACTTCATTTTACAATTCTTTTTATTTCACATAATTATAACAATTATACCTTCGACATCATGTAAGCCTTGATCTCTTACTACATCATCGATCTACTATGGAACACACATATCTATACCTCTTTTATATCCAGACATACAATTTCATCCTAACCAATTAAAACTTGTTCCAATTTCAACAACTCAATCTAATCAATCAAACAACTTCTCAATCAATTCAAACTATACCAAACTTGTTTCTACTTATGACACTAGTTATCATTTTTGGCTCAACCTCCTCTATCATAGATCTCATCCCTCTCCCCAAAATGGGGGCATCATTCCTACTATTCCTATTCCTACACTTGCCCAACATACCCATCCACTCTCATAAGTGATTACACCATGGTTCTTATACCTCCAGTATTCAGACTATCAGATTTAGCTCAGACCTGTCAAAATATATAGTGATTCAGATTACATGGGTCACTCAGCTTTACTAAAGACATTTAGAGGGATATACATTTAGTATATAGATACATAGACTATTTAGATACATTGGTTCAAAACATATGGATCCATAGTGATTTTAGCTTACAAATATACAAACTAGTCAGATACAATGGTTCATATGATATGGATTCATAGTGACTTTGATATAAATTTAGACTTAGATACCAGATTTGGGGGCATGACACATATGTTCATGTTATTCACCATCTAGGATTATACATATTGGAATGGCAAAACATGTCATTCTCTTCTTACACATTTACTAGAGTTTTAGATTACACCTAGCTATACCTAGGTTGTCACCAGGTTGGACCATATGATTGTCTATAGTGGTTGGTCCATAGCATTACCTAGGCCCATAATACATGAGTTTATGTGGGACAAAGGGAAAACATTGGTTTTGATCCTCCAAGCACTTCGTAGTTCTATTTCAAATTATTCAGAGTGGGGGCATGACATATTTTGATCTTCACAACATATAGATTCTATACAGACATTCCGGATTACATGAGTTTATGTTGGACAAAGGATAGACATTGGTTTTAGGCCTTTGATCATTTCTCATTTTTAGTCAGATTCAACATAGGGAGCAAACATTTCCCTCCTTATCCATGTAATATAGATTTCACAATCAGATTCAGTATAGGGGACATCTATTTCAGTGATTCCTTCTTTCTCCAAGCACTATTTGGCTCTCCATCCACTTCCCTAGCTAGGAAGTGAGTTGGAATCTTTTTCAACACACTTATCTTAATGTAGGTAGGTTCAAGTACACATTTTCTTTTCTTTCTTTTACTTTAGTACATCATTTTATTACATCACTAAATTAAAAAGGGGGCAAATGTATACACCCTAAATTGGTCAAACAACCACACATAGCATGTCTTTCCACAATTATTTCATAGGATACTCCAACTAGAGAATAAGAGCTTTATTCACATTTATCCATGTCTTTCATTTTACTCATCTTGGTCTTGTTTCATACTTGAGTCACCTTTTTTCCTATTCCTAGTCATCCTAAGCCTTTCAAATGGTCATTTCACCTTAACCAAGTCAGATTTCCCATTCTTATTCCATCCCCCCAGGTCCCTATCCTATAGGACAAGAGCATTGGGATTGGACTATAGTGCTAGACCCTATGGTCTCCCATTTCCAACACTCTTATCCAAGGTCATTTTGAGCTCTAACGATTAGTTTCCCTTACTTAATGAGTCCCATCCCCTTTCTTATCTTCATCCTTAAGTTTTTCAATGTCAGGAAAATGCAAATAAAAGATCCTAAATTCAAAATAAAGAGTCTCCTATATAAAGTACTAAACAAGGCATTTCATATCTAGCACTTACTATTTTGGCACATTACATAATAAAAATTAGTCAATAGTATAGCTCAGCATTCTGCATCACACATAGAATTACATGCTTGATCAAGGAAGGGCCTAGGAAAAAGTTCATTTTTGTATCTACCATGAATGTTGATTATGCACATTCCCTAAGGGAGAACTACATTTGAACTGAGACCCTAGATTGAGGATTAATATAGGTAGTGATCAAGACATCAGGGGTTCTATATCATGCGATAATTCTTCCTCTAACCCAGTTTTTCCCCTTTTTTATTTTAATGTATTTGTTGCTTCATATGTGTAAATAGACTCAAGGTTTGAAGATTGAACTAGCTCTACAAGGGGCTCTATCAATAGTCAAGATCTAAAATTTCACAGGAAAAAAAATACAAGGACAATGAACAAAACCTAGAAAGTGCATTCCTTTGTGACCAATTTGGATAACAATGACATGAATTGGACTATAGCACTAGACATTAGGGTGTCCTATTTTTTGATGCTCTTATCTTTTCACCAAATGAAATTTAGAGTTAGGTTTCAGACATCTTCCTAGCCCTACACCTCAATTTTTTAGCTTTTGTAATAGTTGTATCAACCTATTTTTTTAGATAAGTTATTTCCTTCTCCTATGTAGTTAATTCTACAAAAAAATTATTTTATCATATTAAATCAAATTTTCCTACTTATTCCAGACCCTTTATTATTTAGGAACTAAACACAAGTTTTCTAAAAATAATAAAATAGTAAAACTTATGATGTTTTTAAAAAATTTAATAGCTATAAACATGAATAAATTTCACATGAATTTTGAAAACAACTAGTTGATTTTAAGAAGTATAAATCTATAAAGTATGTTTTAAAAGATGGAAAAGATTCATCAATATATGAGTTGGTTACAACCCAAGTATCTATATATGATTTCACATATAAATTCAAAAATAATATTATCTACTAATATGTAAGACACACTCATAAAGAAAAATGGTTAGATAATCAATTCAAGTCATGCAAGGACAATTTCTCAGTTGGCACCATTTTTTAGTTGTGAAATTTCTTGAAAACTACACACTAAAACCATAGTATGAGATTCAATCCTAGTAATATAATTCAATTCAAGTAAGAATTTTGTGGCATATTACATTCAGACATGCACCTAATAGCACTGGTGATAATAAAAATAATTTGATGGAGTGCCACTTTTATATGAGTGATAACAGATTGAATTCTCCAAAGTTTATCCAATTTTATTTTGAGATATTTTATATAAATATGAATTCATTATAAATCATGTTTGATACACACTACAATTGGTCAGACAATTGTGTAGGATAGTTTAAGAATTCTTAAATATTTTTTTGGTTAAGTAGGATGTATAATAAGAATGTAGTTCAATATTTTTATATTTTCTTTGAGGCTCAACTTAGAAAAAAGGATCATGATGGTGTAGGTGCATGTGTAAAAATAATCCTTAAAAAATAATAAGGAAACCATAAGGATGGTGCTAATTTGATCTATACTACATGTATTATCATTTGGTGTAATGAATATTTTTTTCATGGATCAAATAAATATTCTTATGTGAAAATATTCTTTTGGTTAATAGAGGAAAAAGATAATAGAATGTATAAATATTATTTTACAATACCTAGATTGAGTGTTTTCCACTCCATTCAAAGCTCAAGCTCTAATTTATAGACTATTTATACTCAAGATATGACATGCTTTTTGAGTCAAAATAATGTGTTAATAAATGGTATTATGTAATCCTAACACCTATGGAAACTAGTGATTAATTTCAACCATTAGGGGATCATGAAATGGCATCATCGATTGACTTTGACCACATCTCAGTTATTGTGTAACCATGTATAATTTATTGACAATTAAAATTTATCCTTAGTTTTATTTGTGATATCTTATGTTTTTCCTACATGTCCTTACAAATTGATTATACTTAAATGCAGGGCAAGTCTTTAAATTAATTGCACCTGAGGACAATGATGAGGGGAAAAACCACTACTTATCTCATTTTGTAGAGACAAAAGCATTAACCACAACTATCATGGATGGATAAGACCTAGTTTAACCCACTAGATATGTAGTTGTTACTAGAACATGGCTTTATAGATACTATCATAAGAAATAGACAATGGTTATTTGAAGACTTTGAAACACATAGGGTAGTGATTCATTATTCAATCTGGTTATCACTACAAATATATAAATGATCAAATATCATGTCCTTAAAACAAAATTTTATGAAAAGTTCATGAATCTGAGTATGAATCAAATTTTGAAATAATTAAAAGTATATTTGATGTTAAAGGTAAATTGGATTGACTTGGTAAGGTTAGTTTTCAATGCATCCGACATTTCAAATTACTAAAGTTAACTTATTTGATTTATTGTATTTTAATTTTTAATTATTTTTTTCCTAATGTGTTTACTTTTGTTTGAATTTTTTACTAATAATTTTAACGTAGGTTAGTGGTACTAGATGAGCTTCCAACTTCACATGGTAGGTACCATGATTAGAGAATATTATCTTATTGAAATAAAGATAAAGCTATAAAATAATACATGTTGATTTGTCCATATGGAAGAGAATCCTATATGGGGTGTTTAGAGGACTTGCCCATGCAAATATAGAATCCAATATTTCATCTCTACCTCTCATGGTTCTCTTACAATTCATAGTGGAAGTTTTCTCTATTTGCACTCTTAAGGAATGGAATATTATATTAAGGGATGTATCTAAATGACTATAACTTTAGGTCTTGGGACATAATTGAGAGTGGAGTGGGGAATTTCAACATTCATATGCCCATTCAGATGTGTCCATAAAGATGATTTGTCATTTGAGCCAATGAGTCAGAAGATACACCTCCCACATACAAAACTTGTTATTGTGTCTCACTCACCTTGAGTTAGAGATAATAATCTAATGGGTAGTTAGATAACTTGTCTATACAACCCTAGAATATGATGACTCATCTCTACCCCTCACGATTATCCTATAATGTGTGGCAAAAATGTGATCCATTTGTACTCTCAAGGACAATAATATTATTTTAAGGGATACATTTGAATTATTAAAATTTTAGGTCTCATAGTATAAAAGAGATCGATATGGCATTCCAACACTCATACACCCATTTAGACATGTCTACAAAGATGGTTCATTGATTGGGCTAATGAGTCAGAAGATACACCTCCCCCATACCAGATTTTGATTTGGCTATGAGAGAAAACACTTTTTTATGTCTTTCTCATCCTGAGTGAGAGATAATACTCTGAAGGGTTCTTACAGGACTCACCCATGTAACTGTAATATCTAATAGCTTATCTCTACCCCTCACAGTTCTGTTGTAATGCATGACAGATGTTTAGTCTATTTGCACTCTTAAGGATGAGAAGAATCTCTTAAGGGATGCATTTAACCAAATACAACTTGGGGAATGATATAAAGTAGAGGGTTTCCATTATATCATTCATGTGACCATATAGAAATATTTGTATAGATGGTCCATTATTTAGGCTAATGAGTCAAAAGATATGCCTCCTAGAGACCAACTTTTGGCCTATTAAGATATATTTGGATAAGAAATAAAACTTACTATTGTGTCATGTTCATCATGAGTGCCACATAATACACTAATATATGTTAATATGACTCACTCATGCAATTATAGGATTAAATATCTCATATCTATCCCTCATGGTTCTCCTGCAATACATGATGGAAGTTTGGTCCATTTGTACTCTTAAGGATGAGAAGATTCTCTTAAGGGATGCATCCAGCTAATCATAAATTTTAATCCTATATCATGATGAATAGTGGAGAGGGGCCATTATATCATTCATACACCCTTTTAGACATGTCCATAAACATAATTTATTGATTAGGCTAATGAGTCAGAAGGTATGTCACCTGAAGACCAACTTTTAGTCCCTTAAGAGAGATTTGGCTACAAAAGAAAACTCATTTTTCATGTCTCGCTCATCTAAAATGAGAGAGAATATGCATATGTGTTCCTATAAGAATATCTCTTATAAATATAAGAGTTGATGGCTTGTCTCTACCCCTCACAGTTCTCTTGTGATGCACAATGGAAGTTTGGTCTATTTGCACTCTCAAGGATGATAAGATTCTCTCAAGGGATGCATTTGACTGACTAAAAATTTTAGTTCCAAATAATCATAGATAATATGGAGTGGAAATTTTAGATTTTTTACACCCATATGGATGCATCCTCATCTATGGTTCATCAATTTGGCTAACAAGTCAGAAGATATGCCTATCACAGACCAACTTTTGGTCTTTTAAGAGACATTTAGTTGTGACAAAAAACTTGGAATTATGTCTCGATCATCTTGACTTCCATGGAATCCTCTATGGGTGTTAAGAGGACTCAATAATGAAAATATAAAAGATAACAAATCATCCCTACCCCTCAATTTTCTACTGTAATGTGCGGTAGAAGTTAGATTCATTTACACTCTCAAGGATGAGAAGAATCTCTTAAGGGATGAATCTAACCGACTATAAATTTAAGTATTGTGGAAATATGGAAATTATATGGGGACATTATAATTCTAATACTCACATTCAGACATGTATTCAAATATGGTTCATCAATTTGGATAATGAGTCAGAAGATACACCTTTCATAGACCAACTTTTGGTCCTTTAAGAGAGATTTGGCTACGAGAGAAAACTCATTACCATGTCTCACTCATCTTGAGCTAGAGAGAATCCTCAAAGGGTTACTTAAATTATTCAACCACATAACTATAAATATAACTTCTCATTTCTACCCATCATGATTCTCCTACAACATGCAATAGAAGTTTGGTTTATTTGCACTCTCAAGGATGAGAAGATTCTCTTAATGGATGCATCCAACCAAATATAAATTTTCATCTTGGGTATTTCATCATTCATATGCCCATACATACATGTTCACATAAATGGCTCATCAATTAGGCTAATGAGTCATAAGATACACTTCTCACAAACCAACTTTTGGTGGTCTTTTAAGAGATATTTAGCTATGAGAGAAAACTTTCTGCCATGTTTCACCCATCTCTAGTGCCATGGAATAATCTAGTGGATGTTAAGAGGACTGACCCATGAAAATATAGTAGCTAATGGATCATCTCTACCCCTCATGGTTCTTTTGCAACATGTGTTAGAAGTTTGGTCCATTTTTACTCTTAGGGATGAGAAGATTCTCTTAAGGGATGCATCCGACCAACTACAACTTTATGTCCCAGGGCATGAAAAAGAGTGGAGGGTGGTCATTTCAACATTTATATACCCATATATATGTGTTTATAAGTGCATGGTAATTTATATGCCCATCAATATTGCATTTGCATAGATGGTTTGAAGAGCTATTGGCCATGTACTTATCAGTTTCAAATTAACTACATGGATGATGAGGGTTGTGAAACTATGAATATACCAAAAATAGAATGGGTTCAACCCAAAAAGGACCTACACAAAATGGTTCTAATTCTAAGTTAAGTTTTATGGGCCAAAGTAAGCTAATGTTGACTTTCTAAATCAAACAACTAATTAAATCTTACAAGTTTAAACAAGAATAATATATAGTAAAGAAACGACCAATTCTAAGATGTTTAAGCAAGAAAATTGAAATTATAATGAACTTTATTCAACATTTAAGAAATAAATCAAAATATAACTAAAATATAGTAGAATATATTTAATCCACTTTGAGGGGGAAACCTCCAAATCCTTATAATAAGATATACTTCATAAATATAATTATTGGAGTGACCCACACTCATCCATATATATAGAGTTAATGGGGGAGTCACACCCATTCATCCCACCCTTACATCTTAAAAAGTCAACCTAGCATAATAATTAACTAAGGAATGTAATTATAAATGAAGAGTATGCTATATATTAAGAGCTTAACATGCCCCCCCCCTTTGAAATAACATTGACCTTAACATTGAACAACTTTGGATGTTGATACCAAAATGTGCTATCCTCTCATTTGGCATCATCATAAGGAAAATTAGTCCATTTGATCAAATACTCCTTAATATCTCTCATCATAAGTTGTTTAGTGCATATATAAAGAATATTCTTAAGTTCAATTATTACATAGCCTTCCTCATCCATTATAGGTAACTCATCCCATATAGAGATGGCTTAACAAATTACCTTATTCAAACAAGAAACATGAAAGACTAGATGAATGCAAGTTGAATGGGGAAGCTGCAACTTATAGGTGACACTACCAATCTCTTATAGGATCTAATAAGGAACATAATACTTAGGAGATAGTTTGATATCATTTTTATATTGATTTAGTGATAATTGATTATATGGTTGGATATGAACAAATACCCAATCACCTTATTCAAAAGTTTTCTCACTATAATGCTGATCAACTTGTTCTTTCACGTGATTCTGAGACATGGATAAATTCTTTCTAAGACTTGAAAGAACTTCTTGTTGGTGGTGAATGTGTTCTTCCATAACACACACTTTGGTCTTGATTTTTAATAATGAGGTGAGGGAAGGAGGTTGGTACCCATATAGTGTGACAAATGGAGACATTTTAGAAGAGACATGGAATAAACTATTATGCCACCATTTAGCTAGTGGTAGACATTGAACCCATTTTTCTTATTTATTTGATGCAAAATAATGAAGATAAGCTTTTAGACATTTATTGACCACCTTCATTTTCCCATCAGATTAAGGATGATAGGATGAACTATGAGACAATTGATTACCCAAAAATGAAAATAAATAAGTCCAAAAAATAGTATTAAAAATTGGATCATGATCAGTCACTATGATCTTGGGGGTGCCATGTAGCTCTTGAATCATGTGCATAAAATAAGTACCTATGGTACAATTTGTAAAGGGTTGTGATAAGGCACAAAAATGGTCACAATTTTTGAGTTTATCTACTATTAACATGATGACCTTTTTACCTTCTGACCTAGGCAAACTAGTGGTGAAATACATAAACACCTCCTCCCACCATTGACTTGGAATGGATAAAGGTTGAAAAGACTTAGTAGATTAATTGTTTCTACCTTAGTTTTTGGCATACCAAGCTTTCAATCACAAATTTTTTTATATCCCCTCTGAGTCCTTCCAAAAATAAATCCTTTTTTATTACATGAAGTATGTCCATCATTTCTTTCTCATAGATTTGTTTTAAGAGGTTTTTACCCTTTATTTGATGATTCTCAAATGCCAATGGTTTACCTTCCTAAATAAGTACTACCCCAATTCCATATCCTAATGCATCACATTTAAAAATGAAATTCTTTGAAAAAAAATTGTTATCTAAAACTAGAGTCATATGCGTGTTTGCTTTCAATTTCTCAAAGGCCTTGGTGGATGTTTCATTCCAATGGAAAGAGTCATTTTTTTATAATGTTGTAATTAAAGTTGAGATTATACCATAACTCTTCACAAAGTAGTGATAGTAACCTATTAATCCGGAAATCTTGTAGAGGTTTTTGACAAATTTTGGCATTGGCCACTCAAACATAGCTTTGATTTTTTAAGGGTCTACCTTGACTCCATGTGAAATAATGTGACCCAAGTATTCCACCTATTTTAATCCAAAATAAAATTTGGAAGGTTTTTCATAAGGTTTATGATTTTCCAGAGTGACCAGAACCTTTTTCACATGTTACAATTGTTTTTACCAAGTCTTACTATAAATGAGAATGTCATAAAAAAATACCAACACAAGTTTTTGTAAAAAGGGAAAAAAAATAGTGTTCATTAGACTCTAAAATGTTGATGGGGCATTGGTGATATGATAAGGCATTACCAAAAATTCATAATGTCCTTAATGAGTTCCAAAGGATATCTTATGGATATCCTCATTTCAGATCCGAATTGATGGGATCCTAAAGAAAAATCTAATTTTGTAAAGTAAACAACACCATGTAACTCATCTAACATATAATCAAATACTGAGATAGGGAACTTATCTTTTATGGTACATTTATTGAGTTATCTATAATATGGGTGCATTTTCCAAGTCGCATCCTTTTTATGAACCATGAATAATGGAGATGAAAATGCACTTTGGCTATGTTTGATGGTATGAGCCTCCAACATCTCATGCATCATTTTTTAAATTTCACTCTTTTGGGCATATGTGTATCTATAAGGGATAATGTTGGGTGGTTGACTAACTACAAGAGTTTGAATGGAATAATCATGATTAAAACTTGGTGTCAGTCCTTTTGGCATTGTTTCAAAAATGGTTAAGTGGTCATCAATAATTTGTTGGATATCATGATGTGTAGAGATCTTCAAAGGTTAAAATTTTATGGAGCATAAAATAACAACAAATCCATTAGCACCTTTATTAATAAGCTTATGCATTTTATGAGAAATAACCATCTACATATATTTTTCATGTATTTCCCTTAATTCATAAGTATTTACTTTATAATGAAGGTGCATGAAGAGCTCCTATAAATTCATCTCAATAGTAACCAAGGTTATGAACCATTGGACTCTTAAAAAAATATCTACTCCACCCATGGGCATAGCAAACATAGGGGATTTGAGATTGTAGTCTCCCATGTCCACTTTGATATTATGGAATTTACTAGAATAATTGATCATATCCCCATCTACAATCATGAATTGAAATTATGGAGTAGGGTAGATTAAATAATTTAGTCATGCTGATAATTTATTTTTGATGAAATTATGTGTACTCCCAAAATCAATAAATACTATCACCTTTCATTTCTTTAGTTAATCCCCAACTTTAAGGGTTTGGGGAGTGTTAATACCATAAAGTACATGGCATGAAACAGTGGTTTGGAACTCTTTTGAATCTAATTCAATTACTTCATCCTCTTTACCATATTTTATTTCATCTTCTTCTTCATCATTGGTCCCTTCAATTTAGAATAATTTATTCTCATCATAGTTATGACCTTTGCACAATTTGATATAAAATTTATTCATAAACCTTTGGATTGTTTCACTTCAATTTGTTGAGGAGTTAATCTTGTAAACTGAGAAAAGGTTTGTGTTGGACCAAAATGCTCTTTGTTGCTAGTAAAAACCTTCCATTTGAACATATCTCTTTCCTCTATCCTGTGAGTAAATACCATGGATTCATATACAATGATTCGATTAAACATTCAAACGTCTAGTTAGATTTCATCCTTGATACCACCCAATGAGAGATCATTCATGTTGTCATCTAGGATATCATCCACCCTTAAAGATAAGTTAAAATTATTAAATATAGTCTTTCACTGAATTTGATTTTCGTAGCTTTGCTAATTGAATAAAGTAGTTTTCTATTGCAATATGATAATAGTGTATTTTTATATCATCTATGAACATTGACCAAGTAATAGTAATACCCTTCTTTTTTTTGAATACAAAACCATCAATACCAAATAAACTACTATGACTCCAACTAAAAGGATGCCATAACCTCATTTTGTCCACATGAGATCTGATGTACATCAAAAATTCCATTTAGTTGATCCAAGTAAGAGGATCTTTTCGATTAAACTTCCACATTTCAAATTTTGGATTCATTTTTCTTACATGTAGTGGATTTGGATTTGTTTTGGAATGGCTCGAAGATCCACCTAAGTTGGTTTGTGAAATATTTAGACCTAAAAATCCACCTTGATTAGCCTGAATATTAATGATTTGTAGTAGGTTTTGAGGATGTTTAAAAACAATAATATTTTTACCAAGTTTTTTAATGAGATCATCCAAGCATTGATTAATATTATCTAATTTATTATTCACCTTCAATTGCAACCCTTGTATACTAGTTTGTATACCTTGTATATCATACTCTAGCTGAATCACATTTTGATCAGTTGTTGAAAATTTCATAACCATAAATCTACCTTCTGACTCCAAATCTCTTTTCTAGGAGTTTTCCCTGGAGTTTTAGCACCCTTTCCCCTTCCCTTAGTCTATGGTCTTGCCATAAACAACCTTGCCAATATCCACCCTAATTTTCATCATTGACATAACTTTGACCAAGCAATGTGACAAATATTTCGCCCTCAATTCAGAAAACACAAATAATGGACCTATTTTATATTTTTATGAGTTTTATATAAATGTAAACAAATCTAAAAATTTCCAAAAATTATGAACTATAGAGTAATTTTTTGGAAAATTGTGAAAATGAAATAACTCCCTCAAAATGGATCTTTTAGTCTTGAAATGTTTACTCTAGAATCCTTATATGATCCTACAACTCTATAAAAATAATTTTGGAAAAAATTTCAATTGTTTGATAGATATAGAGAAAATAATTTAGTTTCCTAAATCATTACTCTGATATCATTTGTAATTAAATTTATTCAAAATTGAAGCAATAAATCACAAGATAACTAAAATATAATAGAATATATTTAAGACACATTATGGGGGAATCCTCCAAATCCTTAAAATAAGATATAATTCACAAATATGATTATTATATTGAGCCACACTCATCCATATATAAAGAGTTAATGGGGGGAGTCACACCCATTCATCCCACCCTTACATCTTAACAAGTCGACCTAACATAATAATTAACTAAGGAATGTAATTAGAAATGAAGACTATGGCATAGATTAAGATATTAACATAAAATCTTAAAGACAAATGGGTTTGGCCTATATACGACTAAGTCTCAAACTTAACATCATTTCCCTAGGCTCAGTTGTATGTATTCAAATTAAGAACAATTAATGAAGGGGTCTAGTCGAGTCTAAATTCAAGTGACATCATCCTACCATCCAAATGAATGTATTTAAACCAAGGTAGTTTGTGATATGAAAGGGGCATTTTAAAATATACTCAAGGCCAAGAATCTACAACATTCATCTTTCAAAATAGCTTACTATGAATTTATTAAGGACACTAGTTGGGTTAATATGACATAATGAGGTAAATGGAAAATAACATTTATCTATAAAAACATGTCTTAAAATATTATGATTCATTAACATTCATTTTCAAAACTATCAATATGAAAAATTTAAATATTATACCAACAATTTTAGAGAGAGGAGAGTACATAGTAATTATGGTCTACAAACTTTTAGGGTTTCCACATGATTTTTTCACATTATCGATATGTTTGATCTAGGTGGGAGTTATTGATAGTGAATTTATTGTGCTGATTTAGGTTTACCATCCACCCTTTGCATAGTTTATCACCTTCCCCTATATTAAATGGACACCACCCTTCTTTATGCATCATTTTATGTAGGTACAATTGGTGGGAACTATAGAAGCCATGATACTGAAATAAGCTTGGAAGTTTGTCCTAAATGTTTACCATGAGCTATTGAATCTAACTCAGATGCTCCTCTACTAGATGTGGTTCTATATTTACTAGATTTTGATAAATCCTATCATTATTTTTAAAATTTTACCCTAGGTATCTACTTTATGGGTCGAGTTCCTCTAGAGAGCTTTTTGAAACAATGGGTTTATAACCATTGGAAGGGCCATGTGGTAGAAATATAAGGAGTCCAAAATCTCACTAAGGGTTTCTTCATGTTTCATTTCATAAACCTTAAACATTGTAGATTCATTGTTAACAATTGTCCATGGTTTGTTCTCAACACCCTAATTATTTTTTCCCATTGGAATCGAGGCTTCCAAGTCTCTAAACAAGCTAAGCTTAAAATCCCAATATGGGTAGAGTTTTTAGGCTTACCTCTTCCTTTGGGAAAATTTATCAACCAACTTATCAAGACTTTAGGACATTTTATATTCCATGATAAACAAAAGTTCTATGCATCTTGGCCTCAGATAAGGGTCTGTGTCAAATAGACATCACCAAAGATCTCAAGGAGTCCATCGATACTCAAGTTGGAAATAACTTATTCTCTTAGTGTGTGCTCTATATTAACCTTATAAAGACTTGTTTTAGGTGACAATATTCATAACAGATGATTAGATAATGCCCTTTAATGGTCTGCACTCTTTTGGTCCCTTAGGACAAAAGTGGGTTTGAGACAAAATCCCAATCCTCTAATGGGTGGACCTCAATTTCTAATAGGAAAAATACTATTGCCGATGGAAATGTAATACCTCATCCTGTTGTCTACCTACCCATAGGGGTGGAAATTGTCTCATCACTTTTAATAATATCCCTGACACTATTATAGGTTAAATCTCCTCCTCCCATTTCCTGGTCACCATAGGTGGTCACTTAGTTTATATCTTCCCCATCTCCCACTCTTACAACTCATTTGTCACAACCAATTTTAAGGATAAATGATTCAGATTCAAATCAGGGGCTTATAACTTCAATTACAAGGCTATTATGTACCACTCACATATTCCCTCTCCCTCTGTAGATGAAGATTATGTGCCAAATAAAATACAACCCTTTAATCTTTGATAATTTTCTCCTTTAGGATTAGATTTTAATCAGTTTTTATCCCTTTCAAACCTCTCTAAGGGAAATGATATGAATTTATATGTTTCCCAATGATATTTCATTATTAGAATGTTTGAGGACTCACTAATCTAATTCGTAAGTATATAATTAGGAATAATTATCATCATTTATTCATATGAAAGTTTTATGCATGAAAGAAGTCAAAATTTAAGGCTTTTTACTTCAATCTTTAGCTTGACTATCTAGCCTTGGGTCCTATATCAATCCACCTATCGTGAGTCTAGTCATGGGGGAGTTATCACCCTGATAACATCTGACTTCTCTCAAAATATCATTTCTTAGGGTTCTAACCCCACCCACCAGGTGGTCTAGACTCTTTTTGACTTTGATAATCACATCATTGGACTTGTAAATTTGTATGCCTCAAATGATGTTGTGGAACACACTTTAATCTAGATATGGTTGGTTGATTCCCTCCTAGATGTGCATTGTATTCTTTGTGGTGACTTTAACATGATCAAATATGTAGAAGATAAATAAGGTCAACTTCCCATGAGATGGTTTGTAGGATAAAAGAAAACTTTGTTTTATATGAAAAATAAACTTGGGATGTTTGACACTAATCATCATAGAAGGGGAGATTCAAATTCTATGTGGTTCACATGGTCTAACTTCTTTCAAAGAGAAGATCAGGTCCTCATAAATCTTGATCATGGCTTGTTTATTAAGCTAGATCTATTATTATTCACTCTAGTTCATGGGTGACCTATGTTAATAATTAAAGACTCTTATTTGACCACCATCCCATCTATTTTTGCATAGAATGGACCTCTTTTCAAGTTAAACCCAAAAGTTCCTAGTTCTACCTCAACATTGCCCATCTCAAACATGAGTAGAGTTTAAATCATATCACTAGGATTTCAAACTTAGATCCTAGACCCACAAGGGACACTAGATGGATTGAGTGGTGGTTTAATGCTATAGCATACACCACTTCCTTCCTTTAGATCTATGGCAAATAAACAACTACTTTTATGTAACACATTCACAATGTTACAAACTATGAATATCTTAAGGTTTTACAAGAATTATAACTTGTGTCTTTGAACTCACATTTGCAAACTTAGGTTGCCATTTGGAGACATAAAATCCAATTTAAAGAGGCTTATAAGGCCATAGGATCCCAACTTTGAGAAAGGATGCATTGGTTGAAGGAAGGAGACAAAGTGACCAAGGAATTTTTTCTCTCCTTCAATCAAGGAAATTTTCTAACAAAATTAAATCCATTAAAAGTGATTTAGATAGGGTTACCAAACTTCTAGATATCCTCCAAGCCTTTGTGCATCACTACTATGGTGTCTTTATAGTGAAAACTTCATCTCCTACTCATAAGTTTACCCTCTCTCAATATCCTATTGTGGTCCCTTCAAACTCTTGGAAGATCATAGAGTTGATTGTGATAAACCTATCAGTGTCAATGACCTTAAGGAAGTTTTTATGAATATGGCCTCTTATAAATCCCAAGGTATTGATCATTTTCCATGTGAATTATATCAAGCCCTATAGGATATTGTTGGACCTAATCTCCATAAATTTTATTATGAATTGGTCCTAACCAATTATTTATGTCATCTCATCAATCAAGGAAACATAAAATTATCCCCAAGGTAGGGGATCATAAGGTAATTACCAACTAGAGACCCACCACTTTATTCAATGTGTCCTAAAAAATCATAGCCAAAGCATTATCTCTTAATTATGCAAAGTGAGCAAAATGGTTTCATTCAGCATAGATATATTCTGGACAATGTTATTACCATATGGGAAGGTATGGAATGGGATAGAATATTTAATCATAAATCATTTTTCATCAATATTTATTTTGATAAAGCCTTTGATCGAATAAAGTGGCCTTTTATTATAGTTATGATATAAACTCTAGGGTTTAGCCCCAAGTTAATTCATACTATTAATATGTTGTTTTGTGATGATAGGGCCTAACTCACCATCAATGGTTCCAAATATCAAAAATTTAAACTCCATAAATCTATTAGGCAGGGTTATCCCCTATCCCTTGCACTTTATGTGTAGGCTGATGAATATTTTAGTTATCTATTAACTAGTTATGCTTCCAAGGGTGTGTTCAAAGGGATCTATTTATCTAATTTATACCACCAATTAATTAATGGTCACTTTGTTGATGAATCCTTACTCATTCTACAGGAGGATGAATATTCTACAAAACATGCCATGAAATTTTTAGATATTGTTTGCCTTGCATCTAAGTCATCTATCCAATGGCGTAAGACCTAGTGTTATCACTAATATTTGATACCCAAACTTCCTTAGCTAGATGGATATATGTGAAAATGGATCCTTGTGGGGGTTTAGTTTAAATTTTTAGGCATTAAATCTAATTTCATAGCATATCTTATAGAATTATGGTCCTACATGGTTCAAAGAGTGGAGAAAAAGATCTTTGTCTAGATCACTAAACCTTTGACTTTGGCCATAAAGCTCTAGATTTGATCTAAGGTGCTTACTACTACTCATGTGTACTATTTTTCTTGTTGATCCCCTTAAAATTCTTCCTATGTAAATCTTTAAAATATTATACAATAATTTTTATGGTCTAATTCTGAAAGGAACAATGGCATTCATCTAGTCTCTTAGGCCATTTGTTGTCATCCTAAAGTAGTTGGTGGGTTAGGGCTTATTGACATCAAGCTCCAGGGAACTACTCTCAAGGTTAAATGGATCATCATAAGCTTAGAAGGTGATGAATCCTAGAAAATTTTATTGAGGTACTACATTTAACAAGGTTTCCCACTTAACAAAAAATCCTAACAAGGTATGGGATTTCATAATGCGCTTCTATGACCAATGTCTGTCAATGTTAGGGGCACGTTTGTCAAGCAAAGTATTTAGAAGGCCTATGAAAACCTCAAACCTCACTTGATTTGGGTGGGGATGGGTCTATAAGTGGTCTTCCTCTAAAATCCCAGTCATTATGGTGGTCTTCTCAATTGACCTTCTATAATGTCCCTTTTTCCATGGTCCTCGAGATCAAAATTTTAAGGTTATTTAAGAAATGTATTCTCATGATTGGTGATATTTTTTGCAAGTCCTATAGGTAATGGATTCCTTTGACTATGATCCTCATATCAGTTACAATATGTTATCCCTTTAGCATATTGACATAGAGGCTCTTATCCACTGATGGTATCTCCAATCCCTCCATCAATTTTAGGCTCGAATATTTGATAACATTTAGGTGGCTTGTATTGAGCCCAAAAAAACACACTTCCTTTGGTGTATCCATTACCAAGGTTTGCCCATGTTAAATAGGCTTAAGCACATGGGGGTGATAAATCCCACTTGCCCACCCTATCATCACCCATAAACCATGAAGCATCTCTTTTAGTTTTTCCCTCATGCCCAATCAACCTAGAGATGGGTTCATACCCTTTTCAAACCATTTAGGCCTAAAATGTTCACTTAGAAAATGTATCTCCTAGGCGAGTCTATCTTGTTACCTACAAGATATAATAGATTCTAGTATAGTTTTTGTATTGATATTTTGTTTCAAATTTGGAAATCTACAAATCAAGCATTTTTTAATAATGAGATTATGGAAAAATGTTTTTCTATAACTAATAAAGTTGATGTGATTGATATTATTACCCTTTAGATTTAGAGTCAAATGGAAAAATTCCATAATGAGTTTCATCATCTATAGCTCTTCCTAGACCATTAGGGGAATGCTCTTTATGCATTTAGTTATGATCCACTTGATCCCCCACTACACCACTCTCCTCTTGGGGGTCATGGGTATGAGGGGAAACAACACCACTCTCACATTATAAGTTATATAAGTTGGAGGAGATCCTCTCCTTGATCTCATTGGCCATCTCCTCTGAGAGTATCTGACAGAGATAGAGATAGTGGTGGTGGGGGGTAGAGGCCCCCTCTATAGGAAAAGTTCCCATGGTTTGAGCTCAACATCTCTCCTCCCTGTCAAGATTTAGAAATACAACATGATTCTGAAACTAAACAATAAGGTTATGGTTGGGACCCCCTCCCTATGGATGAATATCCCTCAACCCATGATGGCTGGGGAGGGAAGCCTTATGACCATCTACCTCTACCTCCTACACCGACCACCATGTTCATAGTTGTTGCTTAGTATATTCCTTATTGTTTATGTTATTTCAATATTTTTTTTAATTAATGTGCACTTGAGTTAATTTAACTATGTTTATTGGCTAGGTTATTTCATATTAATTTGGACTTTGGTTTCTCTCAAGGCTCTCTTAGCTTGGTTTGGCATATGGGGTGTGACTTTTCCACCCATTTTTTGTATGACTAGCATTGTACTATAAGTTTTTTAATTAATAGAAGTGCACTTTTCTATAAAAAAAATATCAATATATTCTATTCAATTCTTTAATTGATCAATCCTTTTAGTTGTGAGTAGAGAACTATTAATTCATACAATAGATAACTCTAGATATTTTATATTTAAATGTGATCTTATATCTTAAGACATAGACCAAGACTATTTAAATAGATTATTCAATATTTTAATAGAATGAGCCTTTTATCTATAATAAAAAATTATTAATATAATAGTCATTTTAATAACTAACTCCTAAAAGGGAAAACAAAATATTTCATTATCTTATTCATTATTATCTTAGCTAAATAACAGTGTGAGTTTCATTTCCTAATTGCATTCACAACATACTGTGTCTAAGCGATATTCTTATGTGCATGTTAACTACCCAAGTTAATTTCATAAATAAACACATCATAATGATCTCCAACATATGATTCAACATAAAAATATAGCTTTTAGCCTATGACTCTATTAAATAGAGATCTATCACAATTATCCCCATTTCTTAATGTTACAAAGCAAAAATGTAAGTAACAATGTTTGAACCATATATTAAAGTTGATTGCTCATTGGTTGTTTTCCCATCACTAAAAAAAATAGATACTAAATGAGGAGATGATTTGGTGTCATGTTCCATATATCTACCCTCACAACAAGTGCATATAGTCCATAAGGAGGTATTGCAGATACTATGACTACACCACTCATTATTCACTAAATAAACCCATTGTTTTTGACCCATTATTTTGTACCCAATAAATACTAAGACATATCCTCATTTCATTATAAGTGTGTCTTACTTATTTAAGTGAGAAAGAGAAACAATACAATATATGATCAATATTTAACAAAAATGACTCAATATTAGTAAACATAGAAAGGTCACAACCTAATTTCTAAAACATAACGAAGTCAATAGAGGTCATTTGTAATATAAAAAAATCAAACAAATGTTTAAGGGAGGAAATTATCACAATGAACATAGGGTCTCCAAACCCACAAAAATTCAAGATCTGATCACAACCAAGTCATGTAGCACATGAATAATAAGAATTTGGTTGTGTTTGGTAGAGATACCTCATTGTGCAGAAGATATTCTATCCCCCTCTTCCCCCCCCCCTTCCTGCCCCACCCCACCCCAGAAAAAAACACCAAGTTGGGACTTTTCCCCCACTCCCACACCCTAACAGAGGCCTCTATGTTATGTAGCAAATAATACTAATGAGACCAACAACGCTACCATACACAAACACTATTTTTATTCTTCCTCAACCCACCCAAATAAAACAAAGAGGATGTAAATAAAAAAATAAGGATAAGAATATTATTAAAATAATTCAGCCACTATTTCACTAACAACACAAGTCTAGGAAGGAGATTTACAAACAATAAATATCAGATGAAAGATCATAAATATGATATCATCCTTTAACAATGGAATCAAGATAGAACACAATAATCATTCTCATAGTAAAAAACATAAGTTACATGTAGTCAAAAGTATCATAAGAAAAGGGTTAATCAAAATACTTTTAAGGCATTGCCTTCTAAAAATAATTTGTTGTTATGTTCTCTTTCCAACTGCTCTTTCTTCTCAGTATCCTCATATTACTATTAATTATTCTTTCGCTTACGAATGGATATATTTTCCTCTAAATTTTTTCTAAAAGGGATCATCAATTTATTCCTAACCATCCTCACCAAAGTTCCATCTTGTAGTTAACAATAAGTGTCTATTTCATTTCTTGTGTTTCTATTTATGTTAGTTGTGCTAGAGCTCTTAATCAAATTTCATCATTTTTAAAAAAGATACTTTGAATGAGAATTTTTTATATCTTCACCAACTCATGGTTCTACTTGTGGATTTATTCCTACTTAATGACATTTCATATCTTATTGGGGTTGAATCCCCTTCCATTTAATTGAAAATTACCAAGTTCCCAAAAGATCAAGGTGTTGTTTATCTCAATGTATACAAGGTGTTTATCCTTTTTCTAGAGCTATTTCTATATGACATCAACTCAAATACAACCCCAATGGATTGAATGTGAACCCATACAAATCTCATCTCAATATTAGTATAAATGTATCTTTATTTTCCTGTCATCTGTACCAAAAACCAAGACCATCACAACTCCATGGAATAATAAGGTGAATCCAAAATCTTGATAATCAATGGTGTAAATTAATAATATCCATCACAACATGTTAATTTTAGTTAAATAATTTAAATTATACATCATCATGCTAAATGGACATGTAATATCTCATAAAATAATAAGGTGCTCATAGACAAATACAATATTGTAATCACATTAAACATATGTGTATCCACCTAAGTGTATTATCATATAATAATACATGCTTCAACATTTAAAAAAAAAATTAATCAAAGATTAAAAAAATTGCATATTCCATACCGTAATAAAATTTAGGAGCGTGACTCCCATGGTCAGAAAATAAGGGTCTTAGTGTGGAGAATTATATACTTACCCTTTTGAATAGACTTCATCCATAAGTTTTAATAAAAAATATGAGGATAAAGATATTTCATTTTTAAAACATATTCCAAGTAGTATAACTTGAGATGTATTTTTACCATTGGATCTTCACTTGATTAACTTCGTGGTATTGAATCTAAAGTGATTTCCAAATCTAAAATCATCATGGGATTTATCTTAAATGAATCCCCATCCATCTATAAATAAGAACAACAAATCACATGTGATAGGTTAGGTACATATTTCTTTAAAATAGAAACATGAAAAATGTTATGCATCCTATACATGTTGGGTGGCAAGGCAAGTCGATAAGTAATTATGTCAAGTCACTCCAAAACCTCAAATGATATTATAAATTGTGGTGAAAAATTAGTTAAACCACCAATATAAATTACACTCTCGTGTGATTTCACTTGAAAGAATAAAATTCTACTAATCCTATGTAAATTTGCATACTATTTTATCGTTCATTATGTAATTTACTCAATTTTAAAGAATTTATTTAATGAGGAAAGAACTGAAGTTTAGGTGGGCACACCATAGTTAAGGGATCAATAAAAATCAATTATTTTATTCATATGAAAACATTACATATATAAATTTGTACTCCTTCATCCTGGGAGTTAAACTTCATCTCTTATCCCACAAATCACTCTACCATTTATCTCTCCTAGAAACTCTCACCTTATTCTCTCTCACAATCCTATCTATGTGAGTTGTATTATCAACTTACAATTTTATTTTCTCCACACATTATTTGCATGTACATAATAATAAATTAATATTCTATTGTGAAACACTAAATGACTATTTATAACATCCCCCCTTAGAGAAAACATGGGGAGAGGAACTAGACATATATATTTCCTTCCCCACAAGATGGATATCAGGTTTGCCCAAGAATGTGTCCATTACATTGAAAAACTTATTTTATTAAAAAATGGATTCATAAGCTTAGTTTAGACTTTTGAAAAATGGAATAAATATGTTTTATTTAAAGATGACATAATACATTTGACTAAGGACTAAGGACACAAAGAAAAGAGAAAATAATTATTATTAACTTAAATAATAAAAAACACACAAATCTATAAAAAAAGACTTTATTAAAATTAGACAATTAAAAATAAACATTATGACTATAAATAAACTCTAATAACTAAAAAATATACAACTTACCTATAAAAATAGTGTGTGCATGGAGTTGGGAGATAATTCTATGGACATTCCTATAATGTAAATGCATTATGAATATAACATGTATGCATTATTTAAATTTAGGCTCAAAAACCACCAAACCTAAATGTGTATGCACTATAATGTGTACATATTATAGTGTGTATGTATTCATATGACATTATAACCACCAAATAATACTTTTTTTCTTTGTTATGTAATGAAATAAGAACATGTACATTTTATAACACATATGCATTCCTATAGCATTGCATAAAAAAGGCACAACATACATATTTGGTACTTACTAAATGCAAAATATAAGTTTACATCTATATTGTTACATTTATTTCCTTATAATTTAAATTTATTTTAGTAAATATAAAAAACTAGGGTGATTCTACATCTAATATAGTTGGTCTCATAGCTACACATCTTACGATGTTGAAGATAGTTTTTCAAAATCTAATCTAGCTAGTACTCAAGCATTTTTAGGGTATCACTATTGAACCTAGGGATTTAAAGGGCATAAATTTTAAAATTGTTGTCTATTTTTGGTAAACATATAGTCATTTTAAAGGTTTTATGCCTTCAAAATTGCTTCTTGGCATTTATAGGAGTCCTAGGTTTGTTAAAATTAATTTTTTTAAACCACTCACTTTGAACTTGATCCAAACTGGTGTGATTGGGTTAACATAGGTCACATTTATGAACTACACACATCAAATGACCACTTTGTGTTAATTTCACTTATTCATCATCCTTCCCTCATTTATAATCACTTCATACTTATCACCCCTGATCAATCTCTCATAATTACTCATTGTCCCTAATCACTCCCTCATTGACCCTCATTATCCCTCTTCATCTATAATCACTCTCTCATCATCCCTAATTACTCTCTTATTATCCCTAATCACTCCCTCCTCATCCCTCCACATCCCTAATCACTCCCTTATTGACCCTCACCATCTCTCATCATCTTTACTCGCTCCCTCATCATCCCAAATAACTCCCTCATTGAATCTCACCATCCCTAATCACTCCTGCATTATCCCTAATCATCAATTCATCATCCTTAATCACTCCCTTATTGACCCTCACCATTCCTCATCATTTATAATAACTCCCTCATCATCCCTAATCAATCATTCATTAACCCTCACCATCCTTCATAATCCCTAATCATTGCTTCATAATCCATAATCATTGATTCATAATCCCTCATCATCCCTAATCACTCCTTCCTTATCCCTCATCACCCCTAATAACTCCTTCATTAACCCTCACCATCCCTATCACTCCTTCATCTTCCCTAATCACCCCCTCATTAATCCTCATTGACCCTTATCATCTATAATGACTCTCTCATCATATATAATCAATCCCTACATGTCAGTCCTCATCCTTAATGATTCCAATGGTCAATAGCATTCTCCTGATTTGATGATGCTTAGACCAATACCCACACTTGTTCACACTTTTAACTGATATTGTCTAACCTTAAGGTCATTTGTACTTTATAAATATCTTTGTCACTTATTTATGGTCAAATATTGATCCACTTAAACCTTATTAGGTTTATTTATTTAATATTGATTCATAATCCTCTTCACTATAGGTGTGCACAATCACACTTTTCCTTTATAGGTCTCCAATCACTCTCTCCTAGATTTGTTCTCACTTAGACCTTATGAATATTCTTATCCTCTTATATTTATATTATAATACCAATGATATTATAATATTAATATGGTTTCAAAATATCCACTCAATCTATTCTTAATTATCTTTGAGGCCTCTAATCTCCTTAATCAAGATAAAGTTTGATCTTTTTACACAATAACCATGATCTTGTTTCCATAGGATTTGAACCTAGGTCTATAGTCAACTCAATGGATAATAGATTAAAGTATAGGTTCTATAGCCTTTTAAAATTCTCATAGAGATATTTTTAATCCTTTAAAATGTCTTATCACTTGTAACAACTTACCAAATAGTTTAGACCCTCCTTTAAGAATCTTAATCCTTACCTTCACAAATAGTTATAAGACTATTAAGACACAACTTATAATAACTATTCTTGGAATAAATTTCAAGACTAATAATTATTCCCAAACCCTTCTTAACCATTCATTACACCTTTTTGTATATTTAAATAAATTTAAAATATCCTAATGGAGGTTACAAACATATTCATATGATAAAACCATGATTTTCCTCTTATACACATGATTGTTTAAACACAAACCTTCATATCAGAAATTTCAAGATACTTTTTAGATAATGAGAAAATTTTCACCATGTGAATAAATTTTACAAGAAACTATAGACCAAATTTCACATGTTTTAATTGGCTTGTTATCAATCCAGAACTCTTTTCCTTGTCACTATCCTATCTTAGAATTTATGGTTTTAGGGCAACCCAAGATCATAATAAAAGGAATTTAATAAACATTATAGAATTTAAAACACTCCTTCCATTTGTAAAATGTCTCATTCACCTTATAACACCTTCACCAAATACTCAAAATTCATCATGCTTAGAAAATTACATCAACCAATACTAATCAGTATGACTTTTACAGATTATGTCATGTTCCTATTTTTAAAGGACTATAATTGAATCAAATTAGTTATTTCTAACTGATAAATCTAGGATCATGCATTATATAGGTGAAATATAATTATATATTACATTGCCAATGATTCATTACCTTCCATGCATTAGAAATCACATCCAACTCCCTTGTTTTAAACCTTCTTGCACATAGTTTTATGTTGTTCTCTTACACAATCATGTTTATAAAGGCTTTAAGAGAATTTTCGTAAGTGGTGTGAGCATGGAAGGCATAGGTCAAGGTGTCAAATGTGTTTAGGTGCATTGGAGGCCTGATTATATTCATGGCATGGTAGAATTATGAGAGCATTGATATGAGTTTGTTATGAGTGTTCTTATGTTAGCTTGACTGATATCTTCAAGGTGAAATTATTGATCATTTATCTTCTCTATTAATTAGTGATCAATATTGATATCAAGGAGCATATTCTGAAGATGCATCTTGCATAAGATTGATGTCAAAGGTGATTATTAAGGTTTATGTCATGTGACTATCATTGTTGTTTTCATTGATGTATCAATGGTGCTCTAGTGAGTGTTGTGTTGTAACATGATAAAGTGTTGAAGGTTAGTTGGCATGATCATGAGGTCGTAGCTATGAGAGAGAATTTTGATCAATGCTGAAGTGATTCTAAGAGTGTAATATATGATTGGTATATATTCTTATGTCTACATGAGTTATGTGAAGGTTAGCATGGAAGGTCCTTGTTATCAAATATATCAAGTGCTTAAGTAGCCTGAGACTAGTCATGGCATTATCTCTTTTCAAATAAAATGAACTGCTATGATAAAATACATAAAAATTATCCTAAAGGACTATGAGTAATACCACTATATTACATTATTTAGAGCATCATTCACATACTCTGCCTATTACCAATTCTAATATCTACATACTCTAATACTTGCAAGTAAACTTCTCAAAAATCCTCTTACCCATAAACTTGCTCAACACTTGGACACATTTATTATACAAGGATATTAGTGATAAGGTTTATTGAACTCCCTCAACATGCCTTTAAAATCCTTACACATCTCAATGTTAAATATTTAACTCATTCTCACTTTCTTGCATTCATTTCCCTCATTAGGTTTCAAGACTTCTTTATTTAGGCCAAATTGTATCAACTTTTCAAAAGGAGTTATATACTCAATATTTGTCATTGAGATCCTCTCATGGATTCATCAAAATTATCTTCATCCCCATTTCACTCTATTTCATTCTCAATTTCCTTCTTGACATACTCAGCTATCACCTTTCCTTTATCTCTTGTAGCCTTTTTCTTGTCTATTTTGCCTAGTACGGATTGTACGAAATAGGAACTAAAAATCCAAATGCATTTTTAAACACCCTCTATCTTTTTTGAGGTTTCTATGAAATTTCCAGGCCTAGATTTTTTGTTTTCACCTTTTTCCAACCTCTTTCTCTCTCTGTTAGACCTCATTAGGCTTGTATAGCCCTGTTTCCTACTCAAACCCTTTTATCCATATATACGGATCCCAAATAAACTTAAAAACATAAAAAACTTATTTCTTATAAAAAAATATATTATCATACCAAATTTTAGTGAATTTATTTAGTTATAACATGATTTATGCCTCTTTTAGTGTTTTCAGCCCTAATCTAGGGTTTCTGGGTTTGTGACAGACTCGAGGGGGTTATAAATACATTTAGATAATCTTGAGTCAATTTAAAACAAAAAAAATATTTATATAAGGTATATTAAGCCATTTTACACATTCACCAAGCTTCAACTCCCCATGGCTACATTCTAATCTCCTCCAAACAACAATTTTCATAGAATATTCTAACACAGTCAGTCTATGTGCAGGGTATAATAGGGTTAAAACTTGTATAACTCACATGGGGTATTATTTAGTGGGTTGAATCAATGATATAATCCTTTAATATGTATTCTAACTCCTTATTTATGCTTCATTAACCTCTAAACACTTTCAAAACATGCATTCCTTTGCATTTCTAACATAGTCCTGCTTGTGTGCATTACAATAGGGTTTACTATTATACTTTCATTTACCGTGTGCCTTTAAGGACTCCAAAAAGGATCACCTCCATCTCAATAGAATTATTAAAAACATTTTCAACCTCCCACATCCTCTTTAATTTCTCAAAATTGTTGTTATAGGCATATACATAAGTTATTTAACTATTGGTTGTGAACATGAGACTTAGCATTGTTGGTTCCTAGAACTATGGTATTTTGATAGAAAACACCATTTATGTGTGTAAATATCATTTTTAAACAATTATTCTAGCCTAAAAATCACTCTCCATTAAACACTAATGCTTAGACAAGATTCTTTTGTTTCAAAACTCTCTACTTGCTAACTTACTCAAGATCATTGTTACAGTTTTATCAAACAAAGTCCTTTGCACTACATAATTCTAAGACTTAAGAAACTTAGGGATTTAAAATATTAAGAATAGTTATAAAAAATTTAATAAAAAAACATAGGATTACATATCAAATATACTTTCTTCCAAAATTTCCTTTTATATACATTGCCAAGACTGTCAACTTGGGATAGAGTATAGAATTTTCATGGTTTTCACTCCATAGTCCTTCTCCTCCATACCTCTATCTCTAAAAATACTCCTAACTGAATCCTCTACCCCTACCTTTACAAATACTCCTAACTAACTCCTTTACCCCTACCTTAACTTCTCCTACGTGATTCAGAATTAAATCCATCTAAAAACTCATTGCCCTCTTTTGAAACCAACTTTTGTAACTACTTTTCAAGACAACCAACTTGGTGCATAGCCATTACATTTAACATTATTGGTTTTTACTGATTTCCTCAAGATATGTACCTTAAAAAATATTTACAACACTCCTTAAAATCACCTAGGACTTCTAACACACTTTTACTACCATGACACTCCTTAATGACCTAAAAAAAGACTCTTAACATGCTACATCACATTCAAATGTTCAAATATCCATTTTGGTAAGAAAAGCCAAAAGGGATATCTAGACACATTAAGAGACTGATTTATTGACTCTCATGCATTCTAAGGCATGTTTTAAGACTAAATAAACCTATACAAGACCAACTTGACATGATTTCTTGATGCCCCTACATCAACTCTTGGGGGAGATATAAATTGAGCTTCAATGCGATTGCTATGTTTTCTTCCTTTTCTTCCAATTCATGATTTTGGGATCATCTCTTGCTGCTCCTAGTCCTTCATTCTCCATCTGCTCACTTTTTATTTTATGATTGCCTCGATCAAACACTATTTTGCTTGTCTCATGCCCTTGTTTTCTTGCATAATCAATTTTCACTTCATGTGCACTCACTCCTAAAGTCTTTCCTCTATCATATGGGTTGTAGATGCCCCAAAACATCACTGAAATTATACTTGTTCTTTCACCTACACTAGTTATCACCTTAATACTTACAAACAAAACAAAAACAATGTCTTTTACTTACTTCAAGTTGTTGCTATACTACTGCCAACATTTCTCTCTCTTCATGTGCTTGGTCCTTATCCACAAGGCTTTCATCTGCTACAACCTACACTTCTTTCTCTTTATTCTCTATCTTTTCACCATATAAGGCTTCTTCTAAGGCTGCCATCTCCATCTCCAACTACTCATCACTATTGTACAAAAACTTGTAACCAGATTTTAAGCCTTTATCCATCAGTTGCATTTCATTTTCCAAGCCTTTTATGAGGCTTTCAAACTGATCTCTTTCTTCTTTATCATTCTCTTCACCTAACTGGCTACAACTATATTTATTCTTCTCACTCAACTTCATCACCTCATCTTCAAGGTGTTGATCTTCATCTTATTTCATCCTCATCTTGTATTTCTTCATTTCATTCTTAAGTTTCTTGCATAGCAACCTCTTCTACCTCCTTTCCTCTTTCATGGCTTCCTTCTTTTTCTTTATTTGTTGCTTAATTGGACACTTGAGTGGCTTCTTCCTCATCACCCATCCATAGTATAGGTTTCCCATTTCTCTTACCTTCTCTAGCATGACCAGAAACTTATCCATATGCTACCTCATTTTAGCCATCTCTCTCTCCATCTCAATCCTCTTCTTGGTGTCATCTTGCACCATCTTCTTCTTGTCGTAGCTTCTCTCATCAACTATGCCATGTTTCTTCTTACCTCTCTCTTTCCTCATATCCTTGAATATATCTATCAACTCCTTAGTCTCATCTAGACCTATACCTCTCTCTGATAATCCTTCACTCACTTGCCACATCTTGACCTCTCACTTGGTCTATCTCTCTCTATTGACCTCAATTGGGTCTCTCTTCTTGTCCTTACCTAGGACTTCTCCTCTTGTCCTACCTCTAGGACTCTCTTAAGCTAAACCATGAGCTTCTCTCTCATGAGATTCTCAACATCTCTCTCATTCATCAAGCCTTCATTGGGCTTAGGGATAGCTTACCACTCTTAATTATCTACTCACACTTCAATACATCTCATCAACATGACAAAAATTCAAATGAAAAACAAATCTAAACATGTACCTTGTTTGATTATTTTTATCCTTGACTATTTCCCAATGAACTTGATGGGCTCTGATACCAAATGATGTAAAGAATCATTCACATACTTTGCCTATTACCAATTCTAATACCTACATACACCAATAATTACAAATAAACTTCTCAAAACTTGTCTTATTCATCAACTTGCTCAACACTTGGACACATTTATTATACAAGGATATCACTAATAAGGTTTATTTAAATCCCTCAACATGCCTTTAAAATCCTTACACATCTCAATGTTCAATCTTCAACTCATTCTCACTTTCTTGCATTCATTTCCCTCACAAGGTTTTAAGACTTCTTTAGGCGAGATTGTATCAAATTTTCAAAAGGAGTTATATACTCAATATTGTCACTAAAATCCTCTCATTGATTTAATTTTTTTTTCTTCATCTCCTTTTCACTCTCTTTCATTCTCAATTTCCTTCTTGACATACTCAGTTGTCACCTTTCTTGTATCTCTTGTAGCCTTTTTTTTGTCTATTGTGCCTAGTACAGATTGTATGAAATAGAAACTAAAAATCCAAATGTAGTTTTCAACAACCTCTATCTTTTTTGAGGTTTTTATGAAATTTCAAGGCCTATCTCATTTGTTTTCACCTTTTTCCAACCTCTTTCTCTCTATTATCCCTCATTAGGCTTGTTTAGCCCTATTTTCTACTCAAACCCTCTTATCCATATGCACATATCCCAAATCAATTTAAAAATCTAAAAATATTCTTTCTTATACCAAAATATATTATACTAACAAATTTTAGTGAATTTCCTTAGTTAGAACATGTGTTATGCCTGTTTTAGTGTTTTCAGCCCTAATCTAGGGTTTCTATGTCTGTGACAAACCTGAGGGGGTTCTAAATCCATTTAGAGACTCTTGAGTCAATTTAAAACAAAAAAAACACCTTTATAATGTATATTAATCCTTTTGACACCTTCACCAAGCTTAAACTCCCCTTGTTTACATTCTAATCTCCTCCAAACAATAATTTTCACAAAATATTCTAACACAGTCAGTTTGTGTACAGGGTATAACAAGGTTAAAACTCGTATAACTCACCTAGGGTCTTCTTTAGTGGGTTCTAAAAATTATATCATCCTTTAATATGTCTTCTAAATCCTTATTTAATCTTCATTAACCTCTAAATAATTTCAAAACATGAATTCTTCTACATTTCTAATACAGTCTTGCTTGTGTGCATTACAACAAGGTTTAATATTATACTTTCACTTACCAAGTGCATTCAAGGACTCCACCAAGGATATACTCAATATCAATATCATTATTCAAAACACTTTCAACCTCCCATGTCCTCTTACCTTTCCAAAAAAATTTGTTACATACATATACATAGGTTATTTAACTGTTTATTGTGAACAGGAGACTTAACACTATTGGTTCCTAGACCTATGGTATTTTGAAAACAAACACCATTTATGTGTGAAAATATCATTTTTCACCAATGATTCTACCCTGGAAATCACTCTGCATTAAACACTAATGCTTAGACAAGATTCTTTTGTTTCAACTCTCTACTCGCTAACTTACTCAAAATCACTATTACAGTTTTATCAAGCAAAGACCTTTGCACTACATAAATCTAAGACTTAATAAACTCAGGGCTTCAATAAATTAAGAAAATTCATAAAAAAATCAATACAAATACCTATGATTACATATCAAATATAATTTCTTCCAAAATTTCATTTTATAAACATTACCAAGACTGTCAACTTGGGACAGAGTATAAAATTTTCATGGTTTTCACTCCATAGTCCTTCTCCTTTGTACCTTTGCCTCTATAAAGATTCCTAACTAAATCTTGTACCCCTACCTTTACTTCTCCTACGTGATCACAACTAAATCCATCTAAAAACTCATTGCCCTCTTTTGAAACCAACTTTTGCAGCTACTTTTCAAGATAACCAACTTGGTACATAGCCATTACATTTAACATTATTTGTTTTTACTAATTTCCTCATGATATGTACCTTAAAAAATATTTACTAATACACCTTAAAATCACCTAGGACCTCTAACACACTCTTACTACCATGACACTCCTTAATGACCTCACAAAAGACTCTTAACATGCTACATCATATTGAAAATTTCAAATATCCATTTTGGCGAGAAAAGCCAAAATGGCTACCTAGACTTACTAAGAGACTAATTTATTGAATCTCATGCCTTCTAAGGCATTTTTTTAGACTAAAGACACCTATACAAGACCAACATGACATCATTTCCTAATTCCCCTGCATCAGTACATGTATCTATGTTATGATCAAGGGATTCATTAGGATTCTTACTTTTGAGAACAACTTAAATCATAATAAAAATCATGTACTTTTAGATATAAAGGAGCATACTCGAATAATATATCATCATTTAATTTTAGATTTATCAATTTTTCCTTCTGTAATTCAATTCAAAGTATGGAAAATCCTCTCAAACACCTTTTAAAATATACCTAAAATCAAAGTCATTACTAACTCATATGGATCATGTTTATACTATAGAGGTTCCCTTGAGGTCAATAGATGCAAGATAACAATTTAAAAGTATGTTCATTGGCTATTTTATGAACACAAGATGTGTCTCCAAATCAAATATGGAGATGCCCTTTATAGTTAAGTAGTAATTTCTTCATCTATAATTCTTTCATAAACCCTACCATATTGATGTTTAAAATGATTTTAATCCAATATAATACTTAACCTTATGGACTATTTCAAAGTACAAATTTAAACTTTTCTTTCCTGATTAAAGGATCATATATTACTAATACTATTCTTTAGACATACGTATAAACACTAATGTATAACTTTTTTTCTTAATGAATGCATTCAATATAGTGAAAAATGTATTTATTATGATTTCACAATACCATTTAAAACAACACATTAGAAAATATAAAGTCAAGAAGTATTAATTGACGTTAACTCCCCTCCAATATGCAAATTGGAATGATTTCAAAACTGATTAAGAAATAATCATAATCATAATAGAACTAGGGTTTTCACTATTCTATCTAATGCTTGACAAATTATCCATTGGTATATAAGAAATTCTAGATCCATGCCCTAATACTACAAAACAATTAATATTGGCACTAGAAGGATTCCAATTAATGACAAGATCCTAACCTGATTCTCAGACCTAATTACTTTCAAATAAAATGCTTAATATACACATTCTGAGACATTTTATTTTCCCAAGACTACATGGATATACAAATCTTAGCAAATCAACATTCCAAGAAATTCAATAAGAGCTATTTAAAAATAATCATCACCTTTTAGGAGGGTCCAAATAAGATTTTGTATTCACAAACTCAAAGTTATAAGTGTGATTAGCTTATTAAGGAGCTGAGTCAAGTTTAACATGACCTTACCTTCTTCTACCCACCATCAAGATAATTGATAATATTACCATAAAGAATACATTCATAATACAAATATTTGATAATATACAACCTTTAAAATATGAGAAAATTTATTGATTCCCAAGTTCATTACACTAAGTCTTAACTAAATTCTAAACTTTTATTCTTATCAACCATCATACCCATATTTGAATTTAATTCCATATTACAAGCCATATTACCAGCTCAACCTTCCAATTTAGATCATAAAATAATCAAATGCACTAGTTAAATTCAAAAATAAGTTAACTTGAAAGAGTTTGCTTAGAACTAAAATTTGACCAATTGTTAAATAGGCTCCAATAAAGTACCCCAAGCATAGAATTGGGTTTGATTATTGTTCTCAAAATAAGATTCACTAAACTAAATTATAATAGACCATTCCAAGCAATTGAGCTTAATCAACATGCATAAACTATGTTTAGGGTGGCGTCAACACCTCAGGCCCACCATTGCCCAAAAGTTATAAACGGTCTAGCCAAACTGCACAACAAGTCTTCAACATCAATAGTCTTCACATTGCATCAAACTGTAGTCTACACCATCCTTGATCTACCCAAATGTTTTCCACTATGGCATCCTGTATTGAGCATAACATCTATAGAGATCCATTATTTGACCTTTTCTATTTGGATTTAAAATTAACAAATCCTGCCTCTTCTTATTTTGAATTTTAAAAACTCAGAATTACCCCCAAAAACTTTGTTTATTGAGGAGACTATTGTTCTGCATAATATCATTTCTCATTATCTCGAGTTGTGAACTCTTTAGAAGTTGTGATTTGACTATGTGGAGGAAGGTTGGATGTGCATTTTGGTTAGCCCATATTCGTCAAGTAAAACTTCAATGATCAGGTTGCCTACTAGACTCACGGGGAATACATTGCATGAATATAATCTTTCGGATGGTATTAGAATAGATACTTCAGAATTGCTTGGTTGTTTTGAGCAATATGATGCTTTTCAGTATTGGCACAATATTATTTTATAGATTCATAGTTGTCTCTAAAAACTCTGTGAAGCATGCTTGGGGGCTCCTAAAACAAAATTACTAGTAGAGCATAATAAAACTGTTGCCAAAGATTTGCTTTGTGGGTGGGAAGTATTTCAGATGTGCATCAACATTGAGGGCACTGTGCTAGTTTAGAATTCAACATCCGATAAAAACATATAATGTGGGCCAATTATTCATCTGGAAATATCATTATTGATGAATATTTTGGAGCGTTTGAATGAAATTTTATGTGCAATCAAGATATCTATGTTTTGGTCTGTTGTAGACATTGACAAACTAATGAAAACGCTCAAAAATTTTGAAAATTCACTGGACATGAAGGTAATTACTGGACATTTTGAATGGATGGTTAGAGGTTTTATCAGGGCATTATAACATGGCAAATGGGTTGTGTTTGAAAATATAAATCGTTGTAATCCCACTATGTGTATATGCTTACCATTCAACTTGAAGGGACTTTCTTATTTTGTTTTGACAAGAATCATAACCCTAAGATTGTTTTTACTTGGATTTCTTGTTAAAACAAGTGCTTAAAAGGGTCAACTCATTGTTAGAGCCTAGTGGTTCAATTAATGTAAGTGAGAACAAAATTTTTAATGGGGAACCAATGGTGGTTTATGCTCATATCAAATTCTGATTGTTCCTTACAATAAATACAAATTATGGGGAAGTGTCAAGAGCTATTGGTGACAAGGGAATTGGGGTATTCCTTATGTAACTAAATTGGTTTGTGCCCTCAAAATATAGTGAAAATTTGTACAATTATAATTTAATGAAATTATTTTAATTATGTCCATCAAATTTAATGATCTATGGGACCACATATTATTTTAGTGGTCTCAACTGCTCGAAGATATATGGTAGAGTTATTTCTTTCAATTTTGTTTCCTTCTTTCATTAAAAAGTTTGTGACAAGTTATATTTAAGATGCACACCATAGAATATGTGTTTTATGTTTCAATTCACATTAATGTCATATTATTATCAATTACATTTTATGCTGTGTATTTATGTATATATATAATAATTATATTAAAACATATTTATATGCTATCAAGTCAATTGGACAATTACCCAAATGAAAAGTCTAGTGTTTTAAAGTTATCTTAAATTATAGACAACCAATAAGTAAAAAATCAAAATAATGTATTTTAAAATGGTCTATGACATACAATTTTTAAAAAACAATAAATTTAGAATCTAAAATCACTTATTTAGCAAATTTGACTTTATTAAAAAACTAATAAATCAATAATCAGAAAGAAGTGGTGACATATCATCTTTGGAGGAAGATTTTCTCAAAAAGAATACTCTCTTGAGGGAAAATATAAACCCACACACCCTAACCATTATTTGGAGGAGTCAAAGAAACCATGATGCCCCGTAAGAGAATTGCACTCTGGTTGTCAAGCCTAAGTCCAACAAAATGTGTTAGTAGAGTTTTTTCCATGTAGTGGTAAACTCCAACCTGACCCTCCCCCTGGGGGGGAAGAAGGAGAAGTGGTTTTGGGATTTCCACCATCATTTAGGTGCTATTGGAGGAGAAACTTATAGGGGTATATCTATAAAAACTTAGCTCATGGTACTGTTAGGAATGGTAAAAGCATTCCAACCCAAAAACAATCAAAAGTCTTGACAATAAAACACCACAAAGGAAGTTGTAGATATGAAATACAAAATAAGACAGATTATATACTATTCAAAAATAAATCATATCAAAATCATGCTAGTAAAATAGGTAGGCACTTGCTTATATAAGCAAGGTGAAACACAGAACTAACTAAACTAGCTTATGTGGGATAAAGCCTCACATAATAAAAACTCACTAGATGAAAAAATAAATAGATAAGACACTAGAAAATGTGAGAAAACACATGAAATGCATACTCTAACATCCCCCCTAAAGTAAAGTTAAGGGCTAACAAAATCCAAAAAGGAAATAGTGGCATATCCATAATATGAGTCCCAGTGACTAGACCTGATAAGGTACTCATGCACAATATATATCTATGAAATAAAGATGAATATGCCCTATGAACACCCCCTAAGGACAACTTATGAAACCCCAAGTATGTCATATAACTTAAGGAAATAAGGCGATGCAAAAGGCTTCGTGAAGATGTCTACAACCTGTTGTTGAGTTAGATTGTCCTCCAAGCTAAAAATGTCATCCTGAATGTGTGGAAGAATGAAGTGCATATGTACCTCAATGTACTTGGTCCATTGATGCTCATCTGGGTTGTAATATATATGAATTGCACTCTGGTTGTTACACCAAAGTACAATGGGTGAATCTTAAGTGAAGCCAAACTCTATCAACAATTGATGAAGCCAAAAAACTTGATGACTTGTTGTAACTCATGCCCTATACTCAGCCTCTATAGATGAAAGTGCAATAGCCTTATGCTTATTGCATAACCAAGTAATAGGTGAAGAACCAAGAAAAAAGATGTATCTAGAAGTGGAACACCTATCATCAAGAGAACCTACCCAATATGAATCACTATACCCAACCAACTAAGTAGAACCCCTAGTGTAGTGTAATCCAAAATAAGTAGTGCCTCACAAATATCTTAAAATCATCTTGGTATCCTACCAATGCCTATCATTGGGTTCATATGGAAATCTAGATACCAGTCCAACTACAAATGAAATGTCAAGGCGAGTATGGGCCAAATAAATAAGACTCCCAACCATCTACCTATACAATGTAGGATCACAAAGTGGAGTAGTAAAAGAGGCATCAAGAGTCACTCTAGATTGAAAAGGAAAAGGACTTAGCTTATAACCAACCATGCCAAAACATTGAAGTAAATCAAGTGTGTACTTTTGTTGACTCAAGTAGATTCTTATATCTGACTATGAAATTTGTAGACCAAGGAAGAAATATAAAAGGTCAAGATCTATCATGTTGAACTATGCTAAAGTTGCCTATTAAATAGTCTGAATATGAGATGAGGAGTTTCCTATGAGAAGCAGATCATCAACATAAAAGACCAAAATAATAATGTCCTCCCTAATACGTTGAATATATATTGTGAGATTAGAGTGGTAGCGAAGAAAGCCAGTAGAGATAAGAAATGAATCCGTCTTCTCATGCCAAGCCCAAGAGACCTATTTGAGACCACAAAGAGACCTCCTAAGTCAAAAAACAAGAGAAAATTTTTGAAGAAACCTAGCAAGCTACTCCATATAGATTTCCTCATGCCAATCTCTATACAAGTGAGCACTCTTAATGTCCATTTGATATATTGTCCAACCTTATGATGAAATAATAAAAAATATAAGACAAACTAAATCCATCTTGGAAACAGGCATAAAAGTCTCATAATATTCAATACTTTTGACTTACGAGAATCCCTTTACAACAAGATGTGCCTTATACTTGTCAATGAACCCATCATCTACATACTTGGTGTGGTTAATACATCTTCACTTGATCAACTTTCTTCCTTTAAGAAGACTGACCAAATCCAAGTGCAATTCTTCATCAACGAAGAATACTCATATATCATTGCATCATCCCACTCCTATATCCTATGAGCTTGTTAAAAAGACTATGGATCCCTAGAGAATGCCTGACACAAAGTACAGTACCCATAGAATGTGCATGATAATGCTAAATAGATGGAATATCCTATATGAATGGTGTTGCCTCATCAACTGGGATATGATCTCACTTAGGCATAGTGTCAAAATCAATGTGAATTATATCCTCATCCTCTATGACCTCCTTAGGAATCTCCTGAATTGGCTCCTCAAAAAATGAATCCTTGAGAGGAGATGAATCATGGAAATAAGAAGTATGCATGGAAGAAGATGGAGAGTCATGAGATGTGAAACATTTATCAAACTATACATGTGTTCAAAAATGAACATCATGAGTATCAAGGTCTAAAAGATGATAATCTCTCATATCCTTATAATACCCTACAAAAATCAAAGGTTTGATCTTCTTATCCAATGCTTTCCTTTTCTTCTTTGGTACAAATTCCCAAGCAAGGCTCCCAAAGACTCAAAAAAATGAGACATCAGGCTTGGTTTCAGACTGAGCCTCCTCTAGAGTCATATGCTCAAGTTCTCGATATGGTGTGTGGTTCTAAATGTAGTTTGCACAATTAACTACCTTTACCCAATAGATAGGAGGTAATTCCCATGAATGCATCATGTAGTTAGCCATCTCTTTTAGAGTTTGGTTTTTTCTCTCTACTAATCCATTCTATTGTGGAGTATGTGTAATAAAATGCTAGTGAATAATACCATGGGCTGATAAAAAATTAGTGAACTCTTGACTGAAGTACTCCCCCCATTATCTATATGAAGCTTCTTGATGTAACTCGATGATTATTTCTTGACCAAAGCCTTAAAGACTTTGAAGTGAGAAAATGCATCACTCTTGTACTTGAGGAAATAAACCCAAGTATGCCTTGAGAAATTGTTAATGAAGGTAAGTGCATACTTAGCTCTATTGAAAGGAGTAGGAAAGACCACCAAATCATTTTACACAAGATCAAGTGGCGAAGAAGCTCTCATAGACATTCCCTTAGGAAATGTATCATGAAGTTGTTTTCCCAATGCAAAATTGGGGTAGACTCCATCAAGACATGAAACTATAGGAAGACCCTCTACCATACTTTGAGTGCTCAACTTATTCAAATATCTATAGTTGAGGTATCTAAATCTCACATGCCAAAGCCAACTATTAAAATCTACATGAGAAACTAAACATGTCCCTAAAGGAGGAGTATCATCAAAACCCTTAAAATAGTAAAGTTGAAAACTATGAACAACAACACCCTATGAAATGAGTGTTTATGGATCGAACAAAGCTCAAACTTCAGCACCATGTGGTGTGAAAGTTATTATCTTGCCCTGACCAGAATGGCAAATTTGATATACTAAAATTAGATTGGTGGTGATGTTTGGAACATATAATGCATCATTGATGTAGCCACCATCTAGTTGTATGTCACCTTTCCCCTTAACATAAATAAATGAATAATATCCAACCTCAATGTTGGAAGTGAAACTCACACCAAGAGATACAAAGGATTTCTTGGTAGAAGTCATATGGTGTGAAGCACCAAAATCTAGAACCCAACTGTCTAAAATAGTTAATTGTGATCTTTTGACAACATTAAGTGCTTTTTCATGCTCATGAGATGTTGAAGAGGTGGAGATATAGATCTTGTATTTTGTAATGGCATCTTCTAAGGCTTGCATTCTCTTGAAACACCTAGACTCTTCATGGCTAGTCCCCCCCACAATAGGATCAAGATAGGTTAGACTTACTCTTGGATTTAGAAGATGGTTTGGGTTTATATGTAGAAGTGTTGGTGGGCTTAGGTGCATTTTGAGGTGGAAGAGGAGTTTTCTTCTTATTACCCTTAGATTTTTCCTTAGACTCCAGATGTGAGGACACTAATTATTTTTAAGAGATGGAAGTCTCAAGAGGAGATAATTTGGATTCCTCCCTAGTGAGTCTCTTACAAAATAACTCTAAATTTGGAATTTTGAATGCAGTACCTAATGCATCCATACTAGAGAAAAAGGTAGAATAAAATATTTGGAATGGGTCACTCAACTTAGATAAGATTAAGTATACACACTCTTCATAATTTTTATCTCAACCACTCCCCTTCAATTGTGTCAATAAATGCTTAAAATTTGTGAGACAATCTACAATGGAAGCAAAGTCATCTGGATTTAGTGAAGTAAGCTCTACTTCAAGTTGCATCGCTCTCAAGTGATATACTTTCCCAAACAACCTTTTTAACTTAGTCCACATTTTTAATGGAGAATCACACCTATCAAAATGAAACATGAGACTATTACTCACATACCCCCCAAACAATCCCATACATTTTTCAAACTTACACTGATGCTAAAAATTTTCAAATTCTCATGTGAAATGTGGTTGTGTTTTGTTTATTAGGGTCATAATCCTTTGTGCTTTATGTTTGTTTCCATCTGAGGTCTCCTTGTGTGGTAATTATGTGTAGTCAAAGGCTCACAATAGTCAATACTATAAGTAGAAGCCATGCTAACTAATCATCAAGAGTAGAAAGAATGCAAAGGGTACACAAAAATTAGCATTGAGACAACCCCCAAAAATATTGTATTATAGGACCCGCCCCCAATTTTGACACTTTATAAAATAGTGTATTTTTACAATTTAATGACACCAATAGATAATAAAAAAATATGCACTTTTGAAAAAAATAGAACTCAATTCCAAGTTACGGTTCAAAAGTTACAAGTGTTATGATTTCTCATAAAAATGAGTCAAAACAATTAAAAAGGATTACAAACTAGTTTTAATGACCAAAATGAAAAAGAACATATGCATTCAACCACTCATTAGAACTGTAATTTTTTCACAGACTTAAAAAATCCAATGAAAGTGAAAAATGATCTGTATGGTTACTGATATGCTTGCATAAGTGAATGATACTCCCCCTTGAGGCAAAAAATATAGCTTATGAAGGAAATAATGAATTCAAAAAGTTGTTGTAAGAGGTAATAATGTGGGTTACTATTGTCTATCACCTTTAGGATGCCAAGGAAGCTTTTGTGAGCAGCTATATAGGATGCCATGGTAAAAAACATAAACTATATTTGTTCAATGCCTTAGTCCTCCTTTCCAACACCTCTTGCATGCCCCAGATCTAGATGATGTTGAACCTCATATAACACACTAAGCTTAAATAGTAGCAGGTAGAATGGGATGCCACTTCCAATGCCTCTCCTCCAACAAAGATCATGCCTCTTTACTACGTCAAATTTGAATTAAAAAATTCCAATGTTCAATGCCACAGTAGAAAATGATGATGCCAAGGTAAAATAAGTATGCTTCTGAGCATAAATCTGTAATAAAATAGATCTTCATTCTAGATTGGATGATGCCACCCTGTAGGTTTTGATAATAAAGAAAAAATTCAATGCAATATTTACATTTCTACTTCTAGTGTCTTTTCTCAGCAGTGCAGATCCAAAGCAAAGGCAAGTTGAGATCAAATTTCAACACTTCACTCAAAAAAAGGATGCCAATGCAAATTGCTTGGATCTTACTTCAAAAAATGATGCCAATTTTTTTTGGATGCCATACCAAGTTATTTGGATAGTAAAAATGCCTTAGTAGAAAAGGATTCCCTTCCAATGGATGCTTCCTCTCTCTTTTTTTAGATCTAAAATCAAAAGACAAAAAAAACTATCTTGATGCCTATGTTGGAAAGGATGAAAAAATGAGAGAAGGATGCTTCACCAGATCTTCAACACAATAGAAATAAAGATTGAATATTCTTTGAAAATCTTAAAAAAAAGAATGGCACCAAAGTCTTATATCTGATATGCCAAGCTTAGATCTTCCAAGCAGTAAAAAAGAACACAAATAAGAAAAATGCCAAACTTCAGAAAATGATACCAAAGACAAAGAAAATTTCTTCCAATGCCACTTCTTTTATTCTAATGCCTTAAATTTGAAACTCTACTTGTATATTCGCAAAATTACAATGCCTTAAATCTGAAACTTGGATATGAAACAAGAAAGAGATAAAAAACTCTAAAACAAATCTTACCAAAGGCAATGCCAAAATTAGATATTTGATCTTTTGACATATCTCTTTAGCCTTTCCTCCAAAGGCAATTGCAGATTGCCATGAACAAGAAATTAAAAAAAAACATCAAAATCTTTGAAAATTTTGAAAAGAGGCACCAATGGGCACCAAGATCTTCTCGCGTGTCTCTATTCTATGCTTCCTCTCCACAACAAGGGAAGTAGAATACAATTATCTAAATTGCAAGTTAATAGATGGTTACAACTTCTTCAAGGCTCTAGTACCATGTTAGGAATGGTAAAGGCATTCCAACCCAAAAAGAATCTGAAGTGTTGACAACAAAACACCATAATAATGTAAAATAGGGCACATCATAGACTATTCATAAATGAAGTATATCAAAAGCATGCTAGTACATTAGGTAGGCACTTGCTTATATAGGCAAGGTAAAACATAAAACTAGCCAAACTGGGATGTGTGGGATAAAGCCTCACATAGGATGAACTTACTAGATGACAAAATAGCTAGCTAATACATCAACAAACGTGAGAAAACACATGAAATACACACTCTAACAGATATAATGGGTGTTCCCCTAATGGTTAAGTTACTTATAGAGATGTTAAAATTCTAGGGAAATTTTATCTTTTTATGCCCGAATATTTATATAAGAATAAGATATCACAATAACTTTATTATTGATAGAAAATCGAATTGAGAATATTAAATTACATAGAGATACAAGTGTTTAGAAAAAAAAAATTATCTATATTTCAAATTTAAATCATTTTTTTAGAAAATTAATAAAAGACAAATATAAATATATGGATCTATTTATTTTGATTTATTTAGCGTACTCTTATAGAGGAAATATAGGAAATATAGATGTGAGATGGTAAAATATAATTTAAAAAACCTTTGCATTTCATTAATATTATCTATTTTTTTATTTGCATTTCTTATTTATTATAAAATTTCATAGAATTTTTCATCAACATTAATGCATGATTGTAATGAATAGATTATAATTAAATATACTAAAAGTTGAGAAATTATTTTAATTATGTGATAAATGTGTAAATAAAATAAATAATTCCTAATTAATTAATTATAAGATATTCAAGTAGTGAAACACTTAGGGATTAAATAAATATTTTGAATAAATCATAACTTGAAGATTGCCATCTTTTATCTATATCTATAAATTAAAAAATCTATCATGTAATATAGCTCACCTAGAAAATCAAACTCATCAAAAATTGATTCTAGAGTTCCACCATTTATGGTGTCAAAAGCATTATCACTTTAGGTTTTAGGAGCGCCACCACTTCTAGTTCCAAGAGTGTTTCCACTTCTAGTTAAGTGACAAAAATAAAAAATAAGATTTTTGGGTTTTGTGCACATGCTTCTACCCCTTGATTTTATACCTTAAAATCATTTGTTGTGCCTATTGTGCCCCAACAAAACAAATTTTCTTCCTTGTCCTAAAATGGGTCCAATGTACATGTGATATTTGGATACTTTAAGAAAAATAAAGTGTCTTTAGGGGCTTACATTAAAGTTTTTGAATGGTATAAATAACCTATTTTCATTCTTTCCCTAAAGGGTGGAAACTTCAATATAAAAAATAGTGATTTGCATAAATAGATAGTTTTATAAATATAAATGACATAGATAAAACTTTATGTTATGTGTTCAAAATGATCCATATGAAAATGATAACTTTAGACAATGATAGATTCTCTATTCATTGTTTGAAATTTATAATGTTCTTATTATTTATGTGAATGCTAAATAGATTATATATGTATATCTTAGTATATACTTAGTTTCAAATGAACCAAAACATTCGTATATTTATAGATAATTTAAATAAAATTAAGACCCTATGAACATGAAAAACAACCTCAAATTGATAGAATTAAAAAATGTGATACAAAAAGGATGAGTGCACCCTATCTTGGAGGAAATAAAAAAATATGGAACCATAGTTGTTGGTGCTTATAACATAAATCAAGATCACTATAACTCTTGACACATATCCATAGAGAGAGAGAAATACACAAAGAGAGAGTTAACAAACATGCCCATAACACCTAACTTGGAACAATAACAAAAAATAGAAAAGTACACGAAAAATATATGAGTTAATAATTTATAAGTACGTTGATGCCATTTTTAGATATATACATTTTCCCCACTTAAGCTTTGTGTAAGAATATAGTTTGAATTAGATATATTATATAACTTGGTGCATACCTAATACCTAAAATGCTAATTTATTTTTTTCTACGCACACTTCCATGTACTAAATAATAATAATAAATTAAAAAAATAAAATTTGATGATGATAAAATGATAAAAATGAGTCTGAAAAAAAATTGAGTATAATCTAAGCATAAACTAAGTAAAATTTGAACATAATATCAATCAATTTTGACTTGAATCTGAGTCATCAAGAATTGAAGTCAAGCAAAATACTAGTTGTGGGATCCCAATCATTGGCATCATAATTAACCTATTTATTGAAACATATATGTTTTAATCATATTAGTTCAATAATGATAAATATATAATATAGTTGCCTCCCCCAATATTTGAGAAGATCCCATGGAGTGTAATTTCAAAATGATCTCAAGAATAATAACCCAAATATATCTTAGGAGAATGCCACATGATGCTAAATTATATTTTCCTAAATTTGATGGGAAAGATCCACTAGTTGGATTTACAGGGTAGAATGGTATTTTCAGTTGCATGATAATGCATTTTGATAAATGGTACCTCTAGTCTCTTTTAATCTAGATAAATATGTTATACAATGGTTTCAATGTTATCACAAAGTGAATGATATGCCAATGTGGTGAAAAAAACATGAATTCATTTTGTTTTGATTTGGCCTAAATGCATAGGAGAATTTCACGTGAGATTTAACAACCTTGCAAAAAAATAGTTCTATTTGGGAACACCAAATGAAATTGGAAAAAAATCCAATAGAATAGATGAGTTGAGAAACAATGTTTTCAAAATTTTCTTCATCAATGAACTAAAATAATATATTAGATCCTGAAAATTTTCAAACCTCAAGACATGATGATAGCCATTGGGTTAGCTATATTGGCTAAAGATGAGTTTACAACTTAGATTATGTCTTCCAAACTATTGTTGCCTTTGTCAACATGCTCTAATTTCACCAATGAAATAATGGAAACCACTTTTTCTCAGGAGTCTAGTCTCTTTCTTTGTGGGGGTCTTGGTTTGTTTAGAGACCCCTATCTTAGTTTATGATTTGCAGCATGTGTTGGTCAGAGCTTAAACTATGTTCCTCATTGCTTGGTCTAAGCATGATGTTAATTTATTAGCTCAATGTTGTGTTTTTCAGTCCTTCATATTGAAATGTAAGGTTGAATTAAAACCATTACATTATTTTCCCATAGCATATTTTGTCTATTTATTAGGTAGAACCTTAGTCTTTGAAATAAATTTCTTAGGTAAATTATAATCTAATGCAAAATCTTTCATTTTATTCTTATGTGAGTTGACCTTGGTTGAAAGATCAGGTAGACCCTTTATAAGGTTGGGCTTCATTATCTATGGCCCTTTTAAGAGAACTTTAAAATATAACCTCAAGCTTTGAAATTGAGACCTCGGGTCTCTCAAAATGATGCAAATCAATGTCTAAGTAGCCTTCTAAAATGATTCATTTGGTTATTTGTGTAATTTTTAAATGGATATAGTCAAGTTCATTTTAATATGGAGAATAGGTAGTTCATATAATTTTCATTTAATTATAATTTGACCATCAATCGATTTATGTTTTAAGCATGTTTTTTTTTTATGACATCATTTTATTTCCTTTGAACTTAGTTGTTTCCCTATTTATTAAAATTTCAATGACTTTTCATAGCAAATCTTGTCAAAGGCCTAAGGTCTCAGGATCATTCAATGTGGCATGATTCCATTAACTCAAGTGATGAATAAATTAGTGATGTTGGTAGATCAATAGAGTGGCCCTCATGACCCATGGCACCATTACGATAGCTTGAGGTTGGTGAAGCATAAATAAGACCCTTGAAGTCCCAACTCATTAGGATGATGTCACATGGCATCATCCCATGAGCCCAACATAAGAGTAAAGTGATGGTGCTCAAAGATAGTGAAGGGGCTAGGAAAGTACAAACCTACCATATGGCCAAGATCAATGACTGAGAGGTGAGGATGGAAAATAGTTAAGGGGAGAAGCCCGGGGGTGACATGTGGCCTGTAGTGGAAAACAAAAGACAAAATAAGGAATTTCATGTGACAATGATCAATGGTTAAGAAAACATCTAAGGCTAAGGATCAGTGTCAAATACAATTAGAGTATAAGGTAAGGCCCAGGAAAAAATAGTAACATAAGATCAATGAGAAAATTGATGAACGAAAGCATAAGCAGAGGCCATGTGGCTAAGGATGGAGCCCAAATAGGCTAAGATAGTAAAAATTGATGAGTCTAGAAATTAAATTCTATCCCATAAATTTATTAACTTAGGTATGGGTCATAGCTTAAGGTAATGAAAAGTGGCTAGCATGGAGATAAAGTAGGGTGCCTGGAGAAGGACAAACCACGTGGCCAAGACAATAAGTTAGGAACTAAAGAACATAATGAAAGGATTAGAGGGTTAAAGTAATAAAATGAGGGAGCATGGGTGGCAAAGTCAACAAAGGAAAAAGCTAAGTGAACCCAAGAAGTCTACATGTTGACAGCTACATAACAAATCTTAGGATACTTGAAATTGATGCCTGATTACTCATCTAGATGTTAATGAGAAAAAATAATTGTGTTATCTATCAGAGGCTAGAGTCAAATGTAGAATCAACATTGGCACTAAATGAGTATGTGGTGTGCACTCAAAGATAAAATAGTAGAGGACAAGGACCTATAGACACTATTTTTGAATTATATAACACCTCAATCTTGTACACTTGGCAAACTCAGAGCTTGGACGTTCCTCTAAGTTATAGACCTTTCCCTCTTTCATAAGTATCACATATACTCTATCTTATTCCTCTTGGCCTATCTATTAGTCCAACTAGTCTTATGTTAATGACCTAGGCCTTCTATCTTACCTAGAATGCTTAAAACATACTTATCTTCCACTTTTGCAAGTTATAAACCTATACATATTTTCATGTTCCCTCAACACTTATGTTCCAAATAGACACCTGTATCGACATAGGTGTCTTGATATGACATAAGTTTCTAGTTCCATAAGGCCATTTAATTTATAATTGAAACATATCATAATGGTTTGCCTAAGTGTTTCAATGTGATTTATTTCTCCAAAGGGATTGATATAAATACAAGATCAACCCTCATTCATGCCTAACCTAGAAAATACATAAAGAGACCAAGGAACTTATCAAAAACATTCTATAAAACATTAAATTGATCAAAAATTATCTATTTTATCTTATTTATATATTGGTAATAGGGACATAATATCTATAGGTCTAAAGTATTAAAGGAGAAACCCAAGGACTATATTTTCCAAGTTATAAGTTAGGTCATAGTTGTATTTGTTTTCCACATATTAGATTATTCACACACAAGCCAATACATAGGATATAATTACATCAATCTAAGGCCCTCTTCAGAGTATTGATTATGTAGGTATCAATCATTGATAGAGGGGTCTTTGGGGTTAGCTCGACACTATTTGCCTACTAACCCATTTTTCTCCAAGGTCACTATGAAGATGAAGAACTAGGGTTTTTTAATTTCATGAGGAGTGATAGTACATGACCTAGATCCAAATGCACTAGAGTGAAGGCAAAGATAAACCTAGAATCATTTAGGTGGTCACATCCTTTTCTAATAGGTATTTTGTATAGGACACCTACATCGAACCTAGACACTAGCATCAATACAATTGTGCAAGGATGATGCATGTGCCTTCTAAAAACATATTCTAGTCTTCTTTATGTTTGTTATAGAGCCATAATTGTGTTAACATTAGAACCAAGTATATTTTTTCTTTTTCATTTACATATCTAGCATAGTCGTATTTTATATATTTAGCTTATTTTAGTTTAATAAATTTAGTATATGTTATATCTAAGTTTAGTATCTAATGAGCCTATTGTAGATCTGATTATCACCCTTGTTCATTGTCATTTATATATCCTTTTAACCCTAGATCACCCACATATAGATTTTAAGGGTTAAACATTTGGTGAACCTGATTCATATAAATGCATTTTTTTCTTATTCCTAGGGTTTTTAGTTAGCCAAAGTTTTAAATTGTTGTACTTTTTCATTTCCTACATATATCAATTTGCATGCAACCTAGGCATATCCTTTGATTATGAGGTGTGCCTATTGAACACATTGAGCTTCATCTCTTTCCACCTAACATGTATAAATCCATTGAGGGACCTAATCTTATGGATCATGATGATACCAATGTTAATAATGAAAAACATACTAATGAGGTAATCATAGAAGTAGATTCTAATAATGAAAACCACGAGTCTAATGAACCAATGAACATGATCAAATAGACCATGAATAAGTGAAATGAATTGCATTGTTTCATGATCGAATTCATCAAAACCCTTAATATATTGATGAAATCATAAAAATTATATTAAAAACTAAAAATGTAAAAAACATATATAACCAAGCAGGTCCATCTATTGATCGTACTATTAGATCTATGGGTCATCCTCATATACAAACAACCCTCTCATTGAACACATTACCACTTAATACTTATAATGGGGGCATAGGTTATTTGTTTAAACCTATGTTTCTTGAAAACCAAAATAATGTTGCTAAATCTACAATGGAATTATCATTGTCTCAAACTAAATACCGGTTTCATTGCCTATTACTACTCCAACCATGTTTACATCCTATTTGGTAACTACTTAACTTGATAATCTAAATCCCAATGGGTCTCCAGTTTAAACTCTCCTTCAATTTATAAATAACTTGGAAGACAAGGTTGGAAACATTAAATAAAGCACTTTAAAATCTCCCTGTTCTATTGACTTGAAAGATGTGTTGCATAACACTATTGCACTTGAGATATAATTTCACCCTTTACCAACTAGTTTTTTTACACCCAAGTTTTTATTTTATGATGGAAAGGATGATCCTAAACAACACCTTTGATCTTTTTATGTGGTATGCCTTGAATATGCCTCCAATGATAAAATTTTGACCAAATTATTCCCAACAAGTATTAAGAACTATGCTTTGAGGTGGTTCTATGATTTACCTCTCCAATACATGGAATCATTCAAACCTCTTGTAGATTAGTTTTTGGCACACTCTTATATTAATATTTCCAAAAAAAATCCTATGCTAAAATTTCCAAATTCAAATAATGAATAAATGAACCTATAAATGAATGTCTTGAGATATAAGACAATGTTAGTTAAAATGTCCAATTATATGGTAGATAAAAAGTTACAAGACATGTTAAAAAAAAGTTTGTTTTCCCCTTTACATGATCCATTGTTTTCAATAAGTTCAAATCTTTTTATTTATTATGCTATGTTGTACGAGACCATGAAATGAAGCTTATTTCATTGAATATCTCAAGTATGTAACAAACCCACCAATTGCATCTACATCCAATACTAATTTTACAATCAATCCAATTTATAAGGTAAAACCTCCTGAACCTAAAAAAGAAATAACTACTATAGTTAATGTAGTGTCACAAAAACCTAATCAATTTGTATTTACCAATACACCAAGGATATAATTCACATGTTTACCTAAGTCTCCATCTTCATTACTCCTACAATTAATAGAGTATCAACCTATATCTCTCCATCTTATAGAGGTTGATATGATTTAACCTCTACCCAAAGGATATGATGTGAATGCTTATTATAATTATCATCAAGGACTAGGGAATTCTAATAAAAATTGATTTACCTTGAATCATAAGATTTAATATCTTATTAATGACCAAAAACTTGCATTATATGATCCTCCCAAGGAATTAGATTCATAACCTAGTGATCACTAAAAACAAAAAACATTTAACCCTGTACAAGATCTAAAAAGGAACCAAAAGTGAAAATAAAATATAATATGCATCTTCCTCCATCACATTATGGGTACCCATTAGATGAGATTATTGATACTTATACGTGGCATACACCTCCTATGGTTTAGAGACCTATTACTTTCTATGACAATGATATTAAGGATGATGACTTTTATCTTCATTCTTTATTCATTTGGGCATACCCTTATAAACACCCCATATGCAGTGTTATGGTTGATAATGGTGCAAGAGAGAATGTTTTCACCATGAAATTACTTATGCACTTGGGTTATACTCATTATAATTTTAATCCTTCTACTATATCAATTAGATCATTTGATGGGACCTCCTAGAAGTTACTTGGTGAGATTGACCTACCTTTATAGGTCAATCCCGTACATGTGGTTACTACCTTTTTAGTTATATCTTATATGGGCATATTTGATATGTTATTGGGAATATCTTGGATCTATAAAATTTGATAAATACCTTCTACATTATAGGGTGTGTTAAATACATTCAATCCAATCAAGTAATTATAATTTCTAAAAATCTATATGAACATCCTCTTGAACAAGAGAAATTTATACCCAGGTAGTTAGCTATCAAACTTACTAAGGTTAATACACCACAAAAGGGTAACTAATAGGCAATACCCTTTATTAGGAATCTATTATTTGATATTTCATTACATCAAAGACATACAATGGATTTCATAGAATCCTCATCTAATACACACCATGTTTAGATATCTAGAGCACCTACACATGTTCCTATTACTACTATTCTAAGGAAACCACAGAACACACAATGATGGGTTTCATGAACCCCTAATAATTTTAATCCTAATATATCTCCAAGACCATAAATTCCTATTTTAAATATGAAAATAATCACAAATACTACAATGACATAGATTACACTTATACATGTTCTTTGACAGTATCATCGACTTATTACACTGGGTTCATAGTGGGGAGATATCTATGACCATCCATTGGATGGAATCATAAGCTGATTTCCTCTTTAATATACCAAAAATAAATAAAAAATAAAAAACATTTAAAAATATTAAAATAGTTTTGGTACCTACATGTTTTATTAACTCCTTGGAATCTATGTGTTAGTTCCATATTCATGGATGGCATATTCAGTTACTTCTACATACACATATGTGTCACACCTATACTTGAGTGTGATACATAAATACACAAATACATGATTTATTCATATTTCAAATTTTTTTCCTTCCCTCTAATTATGTCATGTATACATTAGGGGTATCCACTTATTTTATCTAGACACTCATAGGTTATATGGTTCAATGATCACCTTTCATTGTCATGTTTGAGCTTATATGTACTTACCCATGCCTTTATCCATGATTATATATTTCATAGGGTATTTGATATGCTATGTAGTTTAATTTTTTTTGATAACATGTTTGATCCATGGGCTACTATGATATGTTTATGTTGGTTGTTTATGTTTTCCTTTATGTACTTCCTTGAGTGTCTTTCCTTGTTATTATCTTGCTTTCTTGAGTATTTGAATATGTCATTATTTATTTTATAGACATTTGAATATGTCATTATTTATTTTTTGGGCATTTTACTAAGTCATGTCCCTTTGATTATGCAATGCAGTCTCTTTGGACCGTTATCTTTTGACTTGATTTTGATTGCTCTTATATGTATGATTTTTTGATTATTGATCTTGTATTAATTACTACCTATATGTTTCCATCATATTTATCAGACATATTATGCCTTCAAATTATCACATTGGTCTATGCACTTCAATGTTATATTTACCTAGACATGTTCCTTCTATATACTACATGGTTTCGTTCACAGATTATAAAATTGTATTATCCCTTTTAGGTGAGTTAAATACCAATTTATATTATTCCCTCACATAAAAAGGGGGGAATATTATTTGGGTCATGTCATGTATTCATGTTATACACACTTTTCATAATTTTCAAATTCAATGGGTGCATGCTTGGGAAGCGTGTTCTCCACACTTGTTTAGTATTCAACATCTCCAAATTATAGAGGGGGCATCTTTTATAAACATGTTCTGCACATTGATACTTATTTTATTTTTTATATTTATCCATATAAATTTGGGGCATGGTTTAGAATCATATTATCTACACTTACATAGTTTTTGAATTGGCTAAAGCACACAATTATATGATTCATATTCACAATTATGGTAGAATTCTATACATTGGTATCATTTTTATACATAGTTTCAACATGAGACATATCTAAGGTGCATATGATATGTAATTTTTGCCTAATAATTAAAAATTCAAAACAATTTCATATTTCAAAACTCTTTTATAGACTATTACCATATCATAGACTTTTACGCACTGATACCTAGGTCAGACTTTTAAAGACTATATTGAGCCAATCTAATGTAGTAGTTAGTTCAAATTTGGTATGGTTAAGGTGATTAAATACTTTAATATTTAAAAGTGTTAATGTTTTACTCTATTTTATCATCCATCCTCACTAGATTATAAGTATCATTGGGTTACATGGTTGAGTTAATCTCAACAATCAGGTGGTAATTCACATTTTCTCAAAGGTTGGGGGCATATGCCTTAAAATATATCTCTCTATTTACTTATATATATGCAATATATATATTTATATATATTTTTCATAATATTATTTTAAAAATTTACAATGATACATCTTTTTCAAATTAGTTTGCTAATACACAAGGCAGTTTTATTGATACACAGGTGTACTCCTAAACCTTGATCTTTCAATTTCAATATTTTAAATACTTTTAATTTCAGATTATATGCACTGATTATATACTATAACATGCTCTTGGTTTTAGGTCAATCACTAAAAAATCACTCAATTTGGGCTTATGCAAAGATAAGGTGTGTTATACATACCCAGGTAGGTATTCCTTTCTTTTAAAATAACAATTTCATTACTAGATTAAAAAGGGGAAAATGGAGATATTATTTATAGATTATATAACACCTCAGTATTTTACACTTGAAAAAATTAGACCTTGGATTTTCTTATCAGTTATAGACCTTTATCATTTTTGGAATCCTTGCATTTGATCTATCTTATGTCCCTTAGCCTATCTCTTGGTCCGACTAGTCTTATGTTGGTGACCCAGGACTTATACCTTGTCTAGAATGCTTAAAACCTACTTATCTTCCACTTGTGCAAGTTATGAACCTATACTTATTTTATTTTTCCCTAGACACTTACGTCCTAGACAAACACTTGTATCAATGTAGGTGTTCTACTCTAACACATGTGTCTAGTGCCCTAAGGTTATATACTTTGAAAATGAAACGTATTTTAATGGTCAGCCTAAGTGCTTTAATATGATTTATTTATCCAAAAGGATTGATATAAATAAAAGATCAATCATCATTCATTCCTAACCTATAAAATACCTAAAGAGGCCCAAGTAATTTATCAAAAACATTCTATCAGGTATTCAATTGATAAAAACTTACCTATTTTATCTTATATCCATATCAGTCATAGGGATAACACATCTTCAAGTTTGAAGTATTAAAGGAGTAACCCAAGAGATATATTTTCCAAGTCACAAGATAGGTCACTAATGTACTTGATTTTCACATATTGCATGATTCACACACAAGCCAACACATAAGGGAGAACTACATTAGTCTGAGGCCCTCTTTGTAGTATTAGTTATGTAGGTAGTGCTCATTGATAGAGGGGTATTTGGGGTTAGCTCAACATTGTGTGACCACTAACCATTTTTCCCCCAAGGTCATTATGAAGATGAAGATCTAGGGTTTTATAATTTTATGATAAGCGACAATCTATGAGCCAAATATGAATCTACCAGAGTGAAGGCGAAGATAAACCCTGAAGCATCTAGGTGGTCACATCCTTTTCTAGTAGGTATTATATATAGGAAACCTATGTTAAACTCAAACACTAGTGTCAACACATTCATCCAAGGCTAACACAAGTGTCTATAGCTCTAAAGGCACTCAATCTAGAATTTGGTGACTATTCCATAATCATCTTCCATTCTATTTTCTACCTTTTCCAAATCTAGAACTATGTTAGCATCAAAACCAACTAATTACATTATTTATTTGTCATTTTCATATTTAGCATAGTTGTACTTTCTATATTTATCCTATCTTAGTTTAATAAATTTAGCATATGTTATATATGATTTCATCATCTAATTGGCCTATTGTAGATTTGATTATCACCTTTGTGCATTATCATTTCTATGCCTCTTTTACCCTAGATCCTCCACATTTATATTTTTAGGGTTAAATAGGAATAAATGAGATGAATTAGACCTTAAAGAGATGTGGCTAGTTGGTAATCCCTTGGTATTCCTAATAAATTTCCACTACATGAGCATGGCTACAAACTATAAAATTTCTCAAAAATCAAGGCTGATCTCAATTATAATTGGTCAAAAACTCTAAACCACCTTCTCTAATTAGCATTGAATATTATTGTAATCTCACTAGTAGTGGGTAAAATTTGAATTTTGAACTTCAAGGATTGACATTGTCTATAAAAGTACCAACCATTTGATGTAAAAAAGGGAAGGGGTATTTTTAGTCTTAGGAATAGATTAATTGACCAGACATGTTTGGATCTTTCAAGTTAGTAGACCAGGCATTTTTTGTGCTTTCCTAATGTAGTGTTTTATTTGCTATTATGCAAATGAATTTTTTAGTTGAATGGTTTTTATAAATATCACCATTGATAATCAATAAGAAACATCTTGATATTCATATTATTGTGTAGTAAAATGGCAATTTCTTTTACATTTTCATGGTGGTTAAGTTCCTCTTTGCTCGTAAATAGCTCTTAATAAACTCATGCACCATTTAATAAAACTCATGCACCATCCTTTATTTAGATTTATGCTAAGTCTATCTTAATATAAGACTATTTTCCATGATATTTCCTTAGTCATACACCTCAACTTCATCTTTGTGGCAGCAAGCTTTCTTTTGTCTCTTTCTCTCCCTTTATTTTGCATTTTATTTTATAGTTATTTTAATTTAGCACTTAGGTATCAATGAATATAATCTATTGTTAATGAATATCTTGGTTGATTATTTATTTATTCATTGTGATATTGTATGGTTTAATCTATATATGGAATGAAAATCTATTTAATCATCTGCTTCTCATTATTGATTCATATGTTGATTCCCTTAAGGCATTATCTTATTATTTGAATTCCAAGTATTAGTCTAAAATACTCTAAAGAGGCCCCTTGTATGGAATGGTTATAATGATTCAATTAGGCTATCTGGCATAATAAAGACTTGAAAACTAAGACCTTAGGGAAATCATTATTCTTTCAGGAATCCCTTCCTTTTAAGAGAGGTTGGGGATTAACAACCCCCATCTAAGTTGGTTTAGTTGTGTCAAAATACCAATAAACATTTTGGTGCTATAAGGAAGGCCTAAAAGGGTATTTTAGACTTCATCTATTGTTTTAGGATTTGTGCCTAGTTATTTTCTAGGTTTTAATACTAGGAAACTATGTTTTGGCCTCATCCATGGCCTTTGCATGGCTAGGTGGAAGTGACTACCCCATTAGTATTGAGGGGAATGCCCATGAACTACTCAAATATCCCCATGAATTTTGTCCCAAGTATATACATAGTAGGATTGGTATTATTCGAGAACACATACTGACATTCAAAGATGTCATAACCAAGACTCTAATTCAACATGAAGATGTGACCTATCTCCTTTTCCCTTATTCCTTGGGTGAAGTTGCATATGCTTGGTACTTTGGTTTACCCAAAGGTTTCCTTACTTCATGGGCCATCTTTTAATGTTTGTTCCACACCTATTTTAATGTCCCTATTGATCTAATTAATTAATATTACCAATTTTACACAACTAAGAGAGCCTAATGAATCAATTAGTGTGTTCAACCATAAATTTAATCATCTATACACAAGGTTAAAGTACCCATTTTTGTAAACTAAAATATTTGTCATATAAATCTATATAAAAAATTATATCCATTTATTGTTATGTTTTTCAAGATGAAGCCAACTACTCTAATATCATTAGCATTGGTTTATCAAGAGACTATGAATATTGAGAAATAGTAAATGTCTCATGGATTTGATACTGACCCTTTAGGTCTTTTGGAGAACAAGGTGTCTACACCTTAAACCCTTCGAATTTCATACCTACAAGTCAGCCAATAAACTAATTTGTGCCATATAGTGAAGTGGTGCCTCAAGTTGGAAACCAATTTAATCTCCCATTAAAAAATTAAAGTCCTAATATAAATTTAAATTCATTTAACTATGTTAATTATGTATGTAATCAATAGGGTGATGTATCTTTTGTTAGTAATCTAGTGTCTTTTGATATTCTTACTAATCAATTACCATTTATTTTAGGGGTAGATCAACAAACAAGGCATGACCTAAGCTATGAGACTATATTTTCAAGTGCACAATGTGGGGTCTAACAATATGTAAATGGACCAGTTTTTGAAACAATTGTGTTGAATGAGTACATCAAGTTCAATAGACCAAAACTAGCCCAAGAGAACAACACTAATGATGATGACTCAGATGATGAAAAGGCACTAGTCATTCATGATGATTTTATGGCTAAAGAAAACCAAGGAAACAAAGAGCTATCCATTCAAAAATAAGAATCCAAAATCTCCTATAATCAGCTATATGGTGGAATAGAAAAGTTGGAGTGATTGGATGAGGAAGATGTCTATTGTGCATCTGAATCATTCTTGACTCATGCTAATAATCCTATATTTTCTAAGTTGAATCAAGATGACCAGAAACTCTATTATAATAGTTTGGATTTGTATTCATTAGTTGACATGGCTCAAATAGAGTAAATGAACAAAGGGCTAGGTTGCTTGAATAAGGAGGAAGCAAATCATGTTGTTTCACTCACATTTGAAGAAAACCATGATGAAGTCTTTTTTTCTATAGTTTTGAATCTTGAAGGGCAACTTAGAGAAAATGATTGTAGCTATAATGTGGTCTTCCTAATAATAGAGATAATAAAAACATAAAGGTGGAGTCATGAATATAATGGTCTAAGTAAATAAATTATGCCAATAGAGGGATGAGCTAAAGTTGCACTAATCTAATGTAACCTTCCACACACAGTGACCACTAATGACAAGTATAGATGGTCCCTTACATGGAAAGATTTTCATCTATGCATATTGTTATCATAGTTTTTGAAAATGGAAAAAAATGATAAAAATTTCATTTTATTAAATGGCTAATTTTTTTAATTTTGCTTGAAAACACCAAAAATCTTTAAAAATTCAAAAATTAAAATTTACAATTTTTTTTCATTTTTATCATGAAGCGTTTTAAAATCCCATTTGAAACCTCTATCTAAAATTCCACTTGTGTTCCCTATATTTTAAAAAACATTTTGATTTTTGTGAGTTATGTGAACACACTTTCCTTTTTCACAAATTGTGCAAATTACAAAAACTTTATGGTCTTCATGCAATTTGCAAAATCTTTTTTGGCTTTGGTGCAATTTGAAATTTTGTTTCGGGTTTTTGTGAAATTTATGAAAAAAAATTAGGTTCCCATGAAAATTAAAAAAATATTTTCAACCTTCATGAAATTTGCAAATTTTTTTTAAGTTTCCCCTAACCATGCAAATAAGCTTTCCACTTTCCTAGCAGTGCAATTTGTAATTTTCTCTCTTCAATCTTATGTAACTATTGTGATTATTTCCCTGAGCCATATAAGTGAGACTTAGTCTTCCCAAAAGGTTCATGTTCAAAACAAGATTACCAACATGTATATCAAGTGTGGTGGTTCAGAGATGCTCATGAAGTGTTTGAATGAATGACACAACAAGATAGTTTTTCATGGAATGTGATGATTATAGATTACAGAAAACATGGATGACATTGCTAGGTTTTGACATTATTTCATCAAAATGCAATGAACGGGTGTCTAACCCAATCACTTTATATTTTCCATCATACTCTCAATGTTTTCCAAAATAAAAGCTTTGGAACTAAATATTGATATTCATGTAAGCATATTTTTGTCAAACGTTATAGTTTCAAGCGCCTAGATATATATGTATGGACAATGTGGAATCATCCACAAAACACTTGAAGTATTTGACCAAATGCCCAAGTGAAATGTTGTCCCATGGAATATAATAATATTTTTAGAGGTTCCAAGTGATATTTTCATAGGTGTTGATGGTGAAGCCTTTGCATTGCATAAGTTTCCTTTAATCATCAAGGGAGTTAGATGCACATTCTATGCTTGTACAATATTGTCAGAATGGAAGCATGATGACTTGGTAAATTTTTAACAATAATGACATCATTAAATGAGTTTATTCATTATCCTCTCTCTCGCTCATGATATTATGCATAATGGAGCCTCATCTCATGTAAAAATTGGAATTATGTGCTTAAAGTTGCCAAAAAGAGATTGGATGAAATGTTATATGTGAGACTTATGAGATGAATGTTGTGTTCATGTCCAAGATTAGACAAAACTCTATTTCCATGTTTTAATTCCTTTAGATCAATTTGTTTTCATAGTGATGAATACGGTCTCATTATCTTGTTAATTGGAGATGAAGAAGTCATGGTTTGTTCAACATTTCTTTGAAACATCTTGTCAAATAATTTAAATCTTTGCCAAGCACATTTTTTTTATCAAGGCATATTATCATGAAAATCACTTGACAGTTTTAAAAGCTAATTCACAATAATTTTGAGGGCCCTCTTATCCCATGTCATATGGAGTAAGATGATGGCTAACCAATGCAAGATGTATTTCAATAAAAAAATCTGAGTCATTATGTTAAACAATTCATGTGTCATGGTTAAGGGAGGTGAAAATATAAGTAAACACCATTTGAAAGCTTTAAATTCACTCTATATGGGGATAATGCAATGCATCATGAATATATTTAGATAGGCAAAGGATGTGATGTTGGTCTAAATTAGATTTCCATGTTTGAAGCTACTATTACTAGTGGTAATGATGAACAGTATATGCATTTCTTCAAGGATGAGTTTGTATGAGTTTAATCAAACTATAAGAAGCTATTGTGAAAATCATAAATGATATGAATAATGAGGCACTTTGAGCGACTATCAATCAGTAAGTTATCATAACCTCACCTACATCTTCCTGGCTCATATTGAATGAAATAGGCCAGTGATCAAGAAAATTGGGTGTCAATTCAATTTGCTATAATTTTCTTTGATTCATTTTGTTAAATAGTTCATATGCCAAGTGGGTCGATGGTAGTGGATAATTGGGCACATGATTTCTATTAGTTATGGAGATGGGAATAAATTAGATGTCAATTTCTATTTAATGAGGATCCCTAATAATGTTGGTTGGGTATCCAAACTAACTAACGTTAAAGGAAGATAAGCAAATGCACTTTTTATGGTATCCCATTGGGTGGTTTATTATTTTGGAAAGATTGAAAGATCATAAATGCTAGCTTAAATTCTAAAATGTGGATGAACTTGAGATAATGGTGACTAGTGAACATTTCATGACAACTGATATTGAGTGGGATCCATTTCAGTATATGTTACAACTATTCATGAGATGGAAAATGGATTTAACATATTGTCTTTCAATGTAAATTTATTATATTGCATTACAAAGGATCATTTCTACCAACTCTTATGGAATCCAAAGACATCTTCTTTGTCAAGCCCCAAAAAGAAGAGGATATTGCTAAGAATTTAAATAAGTATAATAATAAATACAAGGCTAAGAATTAGGATGTTTCGTTATTGTTAAGTGGCTAAAATAAAATAAAAAAAGTTTATTGATGGCAATGAAGAATCTTGTGAAACTTTTGGTCAAAGAAATGAAAGTAAAGTGTTGCATATATATCGAATGCCTCATATAGAAATCTCTATGTATGTTGATAGAGTAAATGATGCTGCTTCAAAATGATTATATGATAAATGATTAATCGAAGACTTAAACCTATATAGAGTAAGTCCTTGTAAAGGAGGAAATAAGATATTGAGTAGATAGTTGCAAAGAAAATTGAGATGATACTTGAGAAGATTCACACATAAAAATTCCAAAACAAATCTTTGATGATAATCAAAACATGAGCTTGTCTTACTCATGGTATGAGTCAAAGTGGATACAAAAGCAATTGTGCATATGTCATCCCCAAATATGACTAATAGGATGGTGATTTATTTTTCTCCCATACATCAAATCATGTGTTTTAAAGATGAGAGGACACAACTAACATACAAAGTGTAAGTTGATTTTGCATTGTTGGCCCATGTAAATGCTATCTTGAACTAAAACTATCTTCAAAATCTCACATATCATTTGCACTTGTATGCCAAAGCATAGATCACATGTCTTAATGAAAAACAATGACTATAATATGGTAATGAAAGGCTACATCAGATGAAATGAGTGTGACTAATAAAAATGAAAATAATGGTTCATGTGTTACCTAGTCAAAGAGATGCAATCAATTGATCTCCAAATGGAATCAATTTCATTCAAGGTAATTTGTCAAATAGGTCATAGGAATTGTATATGCTTCCAAATTTGATATATGTGTCTATCTTGGCATAGATAACTGATCCAAATCATATTCAATGGCCTTTTTTAGTATCTTGCATCTATTGAAGACATCAATAATTTTCAAAGATAAAGATCAGATCAATGGCTTTTGAATCATTTTATAAAAATATGGAGAAGGTGTTGTGTGGAAATCCTTTAATTATCTCATAGGCATCTTTAATAAGGAAAAAAACCCTGAAACTAGTACCAATCTCTAGAGCAAAGGTTTTCATAATGGAATGCGAGAGAAACAATAGATATGCTGAAAAAATCTACAAGTTCTTAGTTTTTAAAGTGAATTGTGAAATTTTGATTTGCACATTTCAAGTGGTGAAAAATCACCAAAGTATTTTTTCACCATTCAAGTGGCACAATTTTTTAAATTCATTCTTACACATGGTACAATTGCACCAATGTACTTTTGCATCACTTAAATGGTGAATTTTTATAAAATCACTTTTGTACATTAGAAAACACAAAAAAGGTGGTTATGTACCATAACCACCAACCCATGCTATAAATATGAATGTAAATCTCATTGTAAAAAAGGGACTTTTGGTAGAGAAACTATGTAGAAACTTTTGAAGGATGAGATTATATTTTTGACTCAATAAAGATTAAAATAGGGAGATTTTATAGACTTTGTGTTCAAGATTTATTCATGAGTTATAAATTTGCATATGATTCATTTATCTCTATATATTTACTTTCAAATTATTTTCATAATCACTACCAAATTGTCAAAAAATGGGGATTTCACATTAAGTATTTCTTTTTTAATCTTCTTGTGTTGTTTCTATGAATGTGAATTATTGGTAGGGTCTAAGTAATATTTTAACTATCTTTTACAAGTATATATGGGATGGTTGTCATTGGTCTACTATCAGTATTATAAAATTATCTCAATGTATGTTTTGCACTCCTAAGGGTGTAATTATGTCTTTACCACCCATTAAATGAAAGAGGTTTCTATGCACGTGGTGCTTTTCCCTTTTTGGACTATTTTAGTAAGTTTCTACATTTAACTAGCCAAAATTGTCTTTCATTTTTCTCAGGGTTATCATGGTAGTTTATGTATTTAACTAACTATAATAACCCTGTTATCCCTTATTCCTTTCCTTTATCTATTCTTGTCTTATTTCCATGTTCCCCTTCTTTCCCCTCATTTCCTTTCTATCTCATTTATGTACTTTTAAGTTAAAAGTATGAAACCCCCAATAGAAAACATTTTTGCTTTAAATAGTTGTGAATAATTTTTCCCTTAATTTTCCCTTTTTGGCTTTCAATAAAGGTAGCTCTGCCTACTAGTAGGAGAGGGACTTTGTCCTGCATTTCTGACTAACATAAGAACTCAGTTCTCACACTACTAACTCAAAGTCATTAATTTGTTGCCCCGATAAATTTTTGAGCCAACAGTTTTTAGTGACCCTACTGGGGATTGAGGTGCTTTATGCACATGATTTTTAGACATTTTAAGGAACCTCCCCTAGAATGGAGGTTGGTGACTCTGTTAAGAAAAATTTCCTAACACCTACACCTTCCTGATTACAAAAATGGCATTGTTTTACCCCAAGCCCAATGGTTCTTGTGTCTCAGGGCAAAAATATTTTGGGCCATTGGCTTTGGCCCAATACAATGAGTTCCCATCAAGCTAAAGGAAGAGATTACCAAAGTTCTCTAGAGAAAATGGTCAAGATGCAGATAAACATATCTAGGCCTTCATAATATCCTGTAGTATTTTGGGAGCTATGTATGAGGATGTTACTATGAGACTTTTCATTGAAACTTTCATTGGACCTGCTATCGAGTGGTTTTCACATTTGAAATATGGATGCATTTTGAATTGGGACTCCTTGAAGAAAAAGTTATTAAATAGATTCAAATCAGTTGTGGATGTGTGTGCACTTTTATCAGACTTCTTCCACATTCAAAAACAAGACAATGAGTAGATGAGAGAGTATGTAGAATGTTTTAACAAATTATCGAGACTAATCCCTCACACAAATCAGCCAAGTCTCAAAAATCAACTTTGCATTTTCATTAGTTATATTTACCCAAAGATAAATTTTGTCTTCATGAGGAATAAGGTAAATGACTTGATGGTTATACAACAAGATGCTATCTAGATTGAAGATGATTTGATCATGTCTATAATGTTGAAGAAAGAGGCTTCAAAAGATGTTACACTTATTACCAATAATAACATTAGTAAAACCCAATATAATCAAGAGTCTGAAATATTTAGAACAGAGAGTTCAAGATCAAGTTACTAATCAAACATGTCAAAACTATAATAGAGAAAAAGAGAAAGTGATACTTGTCACATATGATTGTTTCAGTTTCACAATTGTGAAACAAGATGAACAGTTAGAAAAACCAATGATTGATTAGAGAATAAATGAAGAATTTGACCTCCCACTTAGAGAAAAGGAGAAAATTTTATCTACTTCACCATACGGATTAGACCCCATAGTCCTAGGAGAAAATGGGTTATCTACAAAATAATAGATAAAACCACAAATAAAAAGGAGCAATAATACATAGTGTGATGTTATACTTTCTAAAAGAGAAGATATTATGGAACTAGGTTTTAGTAAATCAGATGATCCCTTATCTATCAGAATGAAAGACTCAATAGCCAAAAATGAATATTCCTTAGGTATTTCATTTTCAACTTCTACCATAGAAGAATTCTCCATAGGGTCTAAACCCTATGCAAATTGAAAATCATAATCATGCCAAGGTTAAGGTGAAAAAAGACATCAATGTGAAACAAAATGAATGGTGCCCAATAATCATTACAAGAAAAATGTAAAATATCAAGGTAGAGGAAATTGATGATAATGATGATTTGTCTAATGATGAATTCATTTCTACCATAGAAAGTGATTCAAAAATAATATCAACACTTCATTCATTCTGCAAGATAATCATATTGTGGTTTCAACTTAAGAATAGATATGTGACACACTTATCTTCAATTCAGATAATGTATCTATCATAGATGAATTTGAATTCATCCAAGAAGACATTGAAAAAGTTCAGTATTACTCATAACTGCTCAAAGAATTCATAATGATTTCATTTCAAAATAGGAAAACATTGTTGATTTGATCATTCATGATTATCCATGTCTGAATGATAATTGTAAGTTCCTCTTCCCACCTACTTGGTCACCATTTCTAAATGTTTTTAGATTTCATAAGTCAAATCCATTATTTTGAAATAGAGGTACTTCTCCTAGTCGGTGAATGGTTTTGTATAATCTTCTTATTTTCCTCTATTCCATGTAAATAGTTTTGCTTTCCCAATTTTAGCTTGTTTCCTTTTCCTATTTCATTTTGGTGTGCACATTATTTTTTAATAAATGCAACAATCTATCTATTTCCCCTCCTCTATGTTTTAGTCTTTTTTCCTGTACATATTTTTTGCAATGATCTCTACCTAGGAAATATAATGGGGAATCACATGATTTGATAAGATGATAGAATGGATAAATTTTTCATGAATCTCTTTGGTAAATAGGTGATTAATATGCAAGTTTTCAAGTGATTATAGGTACTAGCCCAACGATGCATGTTAATTTCTCATACGACTGAGATGGAAAAACTAATTGTTAGTTGGTTAGATCAGGGCATGCAAGTTTTCAACCAAACAGATGATCTGGCCCAACAGTTCATGTTCATTTCTCATATGATTGAGATGGTGAACTAGTTTTCAGTTGGTCAGATCCATATATACGAGTTTAATAAAAAAATCCTCTCTTCATATTTTATTTTATGTAAAAATACATAACTAAAAATGCCTTTGCATACACTATCCTTTTGGATACGTGAAATCACCTGTTAGGCTGAGTACCTGACCCTTGCATACACTATCTTTTGAATTTGATAGCTTTCTAATGGCTTGAGGACCCATCCCTTTCTCAAATATTAAAAATCCAAAAAAAATTCAAATCCATCAAATTTGTTGTTGAAGACTTTGTTATGCAATGCATAAAATGCTAGCCTATGAAACTAAAGAATTCTAAGTTCTTTTTGTTCCCTGTAGTTTGAAATCCTAGTCAGAGCCAGCTATTGTCATAGTTTTTGAAAATGGCAAAAATGATGAAAATTTCAATTTTTTTTATGGCTTTTTTTTTTTGATTTTTACCCAAAAAAGCTAGAAATTTTGAAATTTTTGAAAATTAAAATTTATGACTATTTTGTTTTTATCCTAAAGTGTTTTAAAAGCCCGTTTGAACCCTCTATGTAAAAAGTTGCTTGCACTCCCTATATTTTACAAAAATCATTTCAATTTTTGTGAGTTGCATGAACACACTTTCCTTTTTAATGAATTTTGTAAATTACAAAAACTTTTTCAGTCTCCATGCAATTTGCAAAATATTTTTTGGCTTTGGTGCATTTGAAATTTTGTTTTGGGTTTCTATGTAATTTGCAAAAAAGTTTTTGGTTCATGTGAAAATTGTAGAAATGTTTTCAGCCATCATGTAATTTGAAAAAGAAATTAAGTTTCCCCTAGCTATGCAAATAATTTTTCCACTTTCCCAGTGGTGCAATTTATAATTTTCTCTCTTCACTCCCATGCAACTGTTGTGATTATTTCCTTGAGTTGTGCAAGCGAGACTTAGTCTTCCCAAAAGCTTCATGTTCAAAATAAGATTATCAACATGTATATCAAGTGTGGTGGTTCATGGATACTCATGAAGTATTTGAATAAATGACACAACAAGATATCTTCTCATGGAATGTGATGATTGCAAATTATAGAAGACATGGATGACCTTGCTAGGTTTTGACAATATTTCATGAAAATGAAATGAACAAGTGTCCAACCTAATCACTTTCTCTTTGCCAGTGTACTCTCAATATATTCAAAAATAAAATCTCTAGAAAAAAATATTGATATTCATGTAAGCATAATTAAAAGAAAATTTGTGTCAAACTTTGTAGTTTTAAGTGCCCAGATAGATATGTATGGACAATGTGGAATCATCCACAAGACACTTGAAGTGTTTGACCAAATTCCCAAGCAAAATGTTGTCCAATGGAATACAAAAATATATTTATAGGTTCCAAGTGATATTTTAATAAGTGTAGATGGTGAAGCTTTGCATGGTATAAGTTTCCTTTAATTTTCAAGGGAGTTGTATGAGCATTTTGTGCTTGTAAGATATTGTCAGAATAGAAGCATGACAACTTGGTAACTTTTCAACAATAATGACATCATTAAATGAGTTTATTCATCATCGTCTTGCCCATTCATGATATCATGCAAAATTGAGCCTCATATCATGCAACAAGACTCATTGATAACTCTCATTCAAAAAAAGCATGGAAAATTCATCAATGTGTAGCAAAATATGTAGAATTTAGACAATATGTGCCAAAAGTTGCAAAGAAGAGATTGGATGAAATGCTATATGTGATACTTATGGGATGAATGGTGTATTCATGGATAGTATTAGAGACAAATCTCTTTCCATGTTTTAATTCCTATAGCTTTATTTGTTTGCATAGTGATGAATACAACCTCATTATTTTATTCATTAGAGATGAAGAAGTCATGGTTTGTTCAACATTTCTTTGAGATATCTTGTCAAATAGTTTGAGTCCTTGCTAAGCCACTTATTTTTTCATCAAAGCATACTATAATGAAAATCACTTAACAGATTTAAAATCTAATTCACAATCATTCTGAGGACCCTTTTAGCCTATGCCATATGGAGTAAGCTGACGGTTAAACATTGCAAGATGTATTTCAATAAAAAAAATTGATTCATTATGTCAAATAATTCATGTGTCATGGCTAAGGCAGGTGAAAATATAGGTAAACACCATTTTCAAGCTTTAACTTCACTCTGCATGAGGATAATGTAATGTATCATGAATATATTCAGGTAGGGACAGAACATGATATTGGTCTAAACTAGATTTCCATGTTTAAAGCTAAGGTTTCTAGTGGCAATGATGAGCAGTATATGCATTTCTTTGAGGATGAGTTTATATGAGTTCAATCAGACTAGAGGAAGCTATTTTGAAAATGGTAGATGCTATAAAAAATAAGGCACTTCGAGTGGCTATCAATCATTAACTTATCATAACCTCACCTACATATTCCTAGCTCATACTGAATGAAATAGGCTAGTGGTCAAGCAAATTGGGTGTCAATCTAATTTGGTATAGTTTTATTTCATTCATTTTGTTAAGCAGTTCATATGCCAAGTAGGTTGATGATAGTGGCTAATTGGGCATAGGATTTTTATTATTTATGGAGATGGTAATAAACTAGATGTTAGTTTCTATTCAATAAGGAGCCCCAATAATGTTGGTTGGGTATCCAAACTAATAAACATTGAAGGAAGACAAGAAAATGCACTTTTTATGGTATCCCATTGGGTGGTTTATTATTTTGGTAGGACTAAAATCTCATAATCACTAGCTTAAATTCTATAATGCGGATAAACTTGAGACAATGGCAACTATTGAACATTTCATGACAACTGATATTGAGTGGGATCCTACTGAAAGGTATGTTGAAGCATATGTTACAACTATTCATGGGATGGAAAATGGCTTTAACATATTGTATTTCAATGGAAAGTTATTATACCACATTACAAAGGATCATTTCTACCTACTCTTATGGCATATAAAGACATCCTCTTTGTCAAGCCAAGAAAAAAAAGAGGAGATTCTTAAGAATTTGAAGAAGTATAACAAGAAATATGAGGTTGAGAATCAGGATGTTTCATTATTGTTAAGTGGCTAAAATAAAATAAAAATAGGTTATTGATGGCAATGAAGAATCTTGTGAAATTTTTGGTCATAGAAAAGAAAGTAAAGTGGTGCATATATATCAAAGGCCTCATCTAGAAAACTCTATATATGTTGAAAGAGTAAATGATGTTGCTTCAAAATAATTGTATGATAAAGGATTAGCCAAAAATTGAAACCTATATAGAGTAAGTCCTTGCAAAGGAGGAAAGAAGAGATTGAGAAGATAGTTGTAAATAAAAATGAGATGATACTTGAGAATATTCACACAAAAAAATTCCAAAACAAATCTTTGATGATAATGAAAACATGATCTTGTGTTACTCGTGGCATGAGTCAAAGTGAATACAAAATCAATTGTGCATATTTCATCCCCACATATGACTCATAGGATGGTGATTGATTTTTCTCCCATACATCAAATCATGTGTTTTGAAGATGAGAGGACACAACCAACATACAAAGGGGAAGTTGATTATGCATTGTTAGCCCATGTAAATGCTATCTTGAACTAAAACTATTGCCAAAATCTCACATATCATTTGCACTTGTATGCCAAAGCTTGGCTCACATGTCTTAATTAAAAACAATGACTATAGTATGGTAACAAAAGGTTACATTAGATGAAATTAATGTGACTAATAAAAATGAACACAATGGTTCATGTGATACCTCGTCAAAGAGATGCAATCAACTAGTCTCCAAATGGAGTCAATTTCATTCAAGGCAATTTGTCAAATAGTTCACATGATTTCTATATGCTTCCAAATTTGATAAATGTGTCTATCTTGGAATAGATAACTGATTCAAATCATTTTTGGTGGCCTTTTTCACTATCTTGAATCTATTGAAGACATGAATACTTTTCAAAGATAAAGATCAAATCAATGGATTTTGAGTCATTTTATAAAAATATGGAAAAGGTGTTGTGTGTAAATCCTATAATTATCTCATAGGCATCTTTGAAAAGGAGATAAAAACCCTAAAACTGGTACCAATTTTTGGAGCAAAGGTTTTCAAAATGGAATGTGAGAGAAATAATTGATATGCCAAATAAATCTACAAGTTCTTGGTTTCTAAAGCGAATCGTGCAATTTTGATTTGCACATTTCAAGTGGTGAAAAAGCACCAAAGTATTTTTGCACCATTTAAGTGGCACAATTTTGTAAATTCATTTTTGCACATGGTTTAATTGTACCAATGCACTTTTTCATCACTTAAGTGGTGAATTTTTATAGAATCACTTTTGCACCTTCAAAAACACAAAAAAGGTGGTTATTCACTGTAACCACCTGCCCATGCTATAAATATGAATGTAAGGCTCATTGTAAAAAAGTGACTTTTGGTAGTGAAACTCTGCAAAAACTTTTGAATGACGAGATTGTATTTTTGACTCAATAAAGATTAGAATAGGGAGATTTTGTAGACTTTGTGTTCAGGATTTCTTCATGAGTTATAACTTTGCGTATGATTCATTTTTATCTATATATTTACTTTCAAATTATTTTCATAGTCACTACCAAATTATTAAAAAATGGAAATTTCACATTAAGTATTTATTTTTTAATCTTCTTGTGTTATTTCTATGAATGTGAAATCTCGATGGGGTCTACGCAATATTTTAATTGTCTTTTATGGGTAAATATGGGATGGTTGTCTTTGGTTTTCTATCAATATTATAAAATTGTCTCAGTATATGTTTTGCACTCCTAAGGGTGTAATTATGTCTTTAACACCATTGAATGAAACAAGTTTTCATACACATGGTGTTTTTTTCCTTTTTGGACTATTCTGGTAAGTTTCTGCATTTAGCTACCCAAAGTTGTCTTTCATTTTTCTCAGGGTTATAATGGTAGTTTCTATATTTAACTGACTATAATAAACATATTCTCCCTTATTCCTTTCCTTTCTCTATTCTTATCTTCTTTCCATTTTCCCCCTTTTTCCCCTCATTTCTCATTTATGTACTTTTAGGTTAAAAGTATGAAACCCCCAATAGAGAACATTTTTGTTGTAAATAGTTGTGAATAATGTTTCCCTTGCTTTTCCAATTTTGGCTTTCAATAAAGGTAGTTATGGCTACTAATAAGAGAGGGACTTTGTCTAGTGTTGCTAACTAATGTAAGAACTTAGTTTTCACATTGCTAACTCAAAGTCATTAATTTGTCCCCCTAACAAATTTTTGAGCCAACACGTACTAAAAGACAAATAAAATGGGAAGGACATTGTTCATGTACCCATTTCAATCAAGGAACAACCTACATTTAATTCACCAACATATTGTCACCAATATGACTATACCATTATGAATTTGGATCTTCCAATCTCCATGGTATGTAGAATCACCCATCCTTTCCCCTCACCAAAATACAATATTTTGGTTGAGGTATTTTCTTTCACCTATCCCCATTGTTTTTTCAAAGTAACTATAAGAACATGGCTAAAGTGAAAAATCTAAAAATTTTAACTCGCATGGAAATAAAATTTATAAATATCATTGGGATATTGTATTAGAACATAGAGGGAAACATAGATGAAAATGTGTGCCTCTTTTACTCTTCTCAAATGTGTACCCATAACATATCATGTTGATTTATTGGGTAGAACCTTGGTCTTTGAAATAACTTTTTTTAGTAAAATTTTAAGCTAATGTAAAATATTTCATTTTGTTCCTATATGAGTGGACCTCGATTAAAAGGTATGTGATCCAAGCCTATATAGGCCCTTTATAATGTTGGGCTTCATTATCTATGTTCCTTTTAGGAATACTTTAAAATCTGACCTCAAGCTTTGAAATTGAGACCCCGTGTCTCTAAAAATGATGTTATTCGATGTCTAAATAGCCTTCTAAATTAATTTATTTGGTTATATATGTTATTTTTAATAAAATACAATCAAGTTAATTTTAATACAAAGAACAAGTAGTTCATATAGTTTTATGTTTTATGCATGTCATGTTTATTTTATGGCATCATTTTCTTTCCTTTGAACTTAGTTATTTATCCATTTCTTATAGGTTAAATTAATTTCACAAATCCATAGATGATGACACACATTCAAATCACACTTTATCATGGATTAAAATTATTTTACAAAATGGCTAAGTGTTGGAGGTCTTGAAGCCTTGATATCAAGCCACATAGCATGATCTAGGGAATCGATGGATAGAAAGACTACAGATGAAGCATAAAATCTTATCGAAGGCTCAGGGTCTCAAGATCACACCACATGGTGTGATCTTGTTAACCTAGGTGATAGAAGCAATTAATAAAGTTGGTAGATCAATAGAGTGACCTCCATGGCTTAAAGGCTTGTAATGGCACAATGAGGCATCATTTTAGGAGCCTGGGGTTAGTGGGGTTGATAGAGCATAGGGAAGACCCCTAAAGTCATAACTCATTAGGATTATTCCATGTGGCATCATCCCATGAGCCTGGGGGTAAGGGAAAAGTGATGGCCTATAGAGATAGTGAATGGTCCAATAAAGTGCAGACGCATTATGTGTCTAAGATCAATTACTTTTAGGCAGGGATGGAAAATATATGAGGGGAAAAACTTTGGGGTGACACATGGCCTATAGTGGAAAACAAAAGACAAATTTGGGACTACTACATGTTAGGGATTGATGGCTAAGAAAACATCGAAGGCAGAGGATCAGTTTCAAAGACCACAATCAGAATATAAGGCAAGGCCTAGGAAAAAATAGTAACATGGGACCAATGATAAACCTAACAAATGAAAGCATAAGAAGATGCCACATAGATAAGAATGGAGCTTAGATCAGATAATATAGTAATAATTGATAAGGATAGGAATGGAATTATAGCCAAAAAAGTGCTTAACCCAAGGGGCATAGCTAAGGAAATGATAAGTGGCTATTATGAAGATAAAACATGGTGCCCAATCAAGGGCAAGCCATGTGGCTAGAATAATAATCTAAGGACTAAAAAACATAGTGAAAAGAGTAGAGGGATAAAGTGGTAAAATGAGGAAGCATGAGTGGCTAAGTCATCTAGGGAAAAAGTTGAGAAACCCAAAAAGACCACATGTTGGTAGGTGTATAACAAAGCTTGGGAGACTTGAAATGGATGCCTAACTACCAATTTAGATGTTTTTAATGAGAAAAACCAAATATGTTATCTACCACTCAGAATAAAATTCAAAATCAACATTGGAACTAAATTAAGATTTGGCGTATCCTCTAATATCAACCAGAAGAGGACAAGGAATAAATGAGATGAATTGGGCCTTAAAGAGATATGATTGGTTAGAAATCCCTAAGTACCCCAATGACTTTCCACTACATATACAAGGATGAAAACCATAAAAAATATCAAAAATAAAGGCTAATCTCAACTAAAATTGGTTAAAGACTCTTAATCACCTTCTCCAATCATCATTGAAGATTATTGTAACCTCCCCATTAGTGGGTAACATTCTAAGTTTGAACTCCAAGGATCACCATTGTCTGTAAAAAGACCAAGCATTTGATATAAAAAAGGGAAGGGATCCGTTTAGTCTTAGGAATATATTAGTGGACCAAACATGTTTGGATCCCATGTAGTTAGCAAACCATGCATTTTTCAGGATTTCCTAGCGTAGTGTTTTCCTTGATGTTATGTAAATAAAGTTTGTAGCTGAATGGCTATTGTAAATCTCACCATTTCTAATCAACAAGAAACATATTGATATTAATATTATTGTGTATTAAAATACCCATTTTCTATGTAGTTTCATGGTGGTTATGTTCCTGTTTGCTCATAGTAACTCTTCCATATACTCATGCAACATCTTTTAGTTGGAGTTGTGCTAACTCTAGCTTAGTATAGGATTGGTTTTCATGATATTTCCTCAATCAGACACCTCAACTTCATCTATGTGGTAACAGGATTTCTTTCATCTCATTCTCTCCCTTTCTTTTGCATTTTCTTTTATAGTTGTTTTAACTTATTTCTTGGGTATCAATGAATTCAATCTGATATTAATGCATATCTTGATTTTTTGTTTCTTTGTTCATTTTGCTATTACATTATCAAATCTATATATAGAATGAGCATCTAGTTAATCAATTGGTTATCACAATTGATTCATATGTTTATTTCATTAAGGCATTAGCTTATTATTTTAATACCAGATATTAGTTTGAAATACTCTAAATAGGCCCCTTATATGGAATGGTTATAATGAGTCAACTAGGTTATTTGGCATAACAAGACCTCGGAGAAGGTATTCTTCTTGAAGGAATCCCTTCCTTTTAGGAGAGGCTAGGGATTAAAAACCATTTCCTAAGTTGGTTTGATTGTGTCAAAACACTAATCAACACAAACCTTACCCATTTAGGAAATCATTTCCATCAAGACCAATCATAGTCATAAACCTAATAACTACACCCATCAGATGCCTAATAGAATCTTAGATGTGAGCCTGATTATAACATGTATTGTGTTACAAGTGTAATGATAAATTTTTAGATACTAAATATAAATTTATATAACATCCCATTCTTATATGTTTGATAATTACCAATTAGGTCTCTACCATTCAGTTCTAGACCTCATTGCCAAAAAACTCTCATTCACCATCTCATTGTGCCTAACTACTTATATTATACCTTTACCTTATCATTATAATGATCTAGATCACCTTTACACTATAAAAATATTAAAATCTTATCTTTATCCTTCACTATCAATTATGAATCTTTAATTATTTTATATCCTTTCATAATCTACCATCCACATAGAGACACTAGCATCGATGCTAGTGTCCATATTTATTATCTAGTGTATGTACCTCAAAAATCATCCAAATTACAAAAATTCAAAAACATATGGATAATAATATTTGTTTTATTGAACCCTCCCATGATATATTTTCAAAAGTTGTGGTACAAATAGAAATCAAAGCCTTCTCATTATTCAACTAGAAAATACTTATTTAAGATTATTAAATGAATCATACAATTGGATTATACTACCCTATTTCTATATCAATCATAAGAGTAATCATATCATAGGTCTAAATCATTTAAATAACAACTCATGAGAGGTATTTGTCAAATTACAATCTAGATAATTATTTGTATTCATATATAACATATTACACTCGTGTACGCACACACTCACACATGGGATAAATACATAAGTTTGAGGCCCTTCTAAGAGTATTGGCTATGCAGGTAGTGCTCATTAATAGAGGTTTTTTTTATATTAGCTCAACAACATGATTGCACTAACCCATTTTTGGCAAGCTTGCATGACCTAAGGTGAAGAACTAGGGTTTGAGCCATAAAAAATCATCTAGAACCTATGCATGAGATCCATATACATCATGATAAGGGTGACACAAAACCAATAAATGTGAAAGTGGTCATTTTATGATATAATTAATATTCTATATAGGATAAAAGTGTCACAACACGGACATAAGCATCAAGTCTAGTGTCCATAGGTCAATGGTATTGTCAAGTGCTTCAGAAATAATATTTATAGAATTTAATGACTAGATATCTATCTTAAACCGACCCATTTTTTTACCTACATTTATTAGATTTACCAATAAAATATAAGTTAATTATTATTCCTTATTCATGATTAAGCAATCAAAATATTGCTTGGAGTTGTATTTCCTATATTTATCAAAATTCAACATATTAATTCAAAATATTTATTTATCTAAGTTTTGATAAATTATCCTACATTAGAATAGTTTTATTCATCCATGTGATTGGGATATTCTACCCTTTAACCCTGCAACACAAAAAAGCCAAGGGTTAAATTTTTTAGTGTACCTGACTTTTGAGTCTCCTTGTGCAAAACCCTAGTTTGACCTACTGTTTCTTGATTTCTTATTTATGATTCCAATTTTTTTTAAATATCAAAATTATAATTGTATTAATTACAAATAAATGAATCATTCTTAATGTGGATATATCCCATAGGTATTTCATTTATCAATATATAATGATATTCATTGCATGTTATTTTCCATACATTTCTAAATCAATAAAATATATAATCCAATGGTGTAAGCATATAGGTCAACACAAAGAGAATGATTTACAACAAGATAAAAATCAAGTTTATCCTTATAAATCCTTTTTCAATAACATTGATCCATTATTCAGCTTTATTAGATGACAATGTGCATGCTCCAAACTATTTGCCCCCACTTGATCCTATTTTAGTGACAACTGCCATCCCCCTTCCATTATTCACCCATGACTTATATTATATTTCATGGTCCATATCATCACTACATGAAAAGTGAAGGGTTACCAAACTACCCCACCTCTTTTTAATATACAATAGGTTCTTCCTAAGCCTAAACTAGTAATAAAATGTAAAGTATATGATCATATTGAAAAATTACACCATACACATGCTAATATTTTAATCTTCAAGATTTTAAAATAGTCAACTATCTATAAGGATATATTATATGAGGCCTTGTATGAAACCCAAGTACAAAATTATATATAAATAGATTTTTATTGATATTATGTAAGATCTCAAAAATAATGCAAATCTCATCACTTTTGATAGTAAAGACTTACCCTCGAAGGATATCATTAATCAAAGTTGGCTCCATGCATCTAAGTAAGTATTCAAAATAAAGGAATCAAAAGAGTGCTTGTTGATAATAGATCAAGTTTAAACATTTATAACACCAAATTATTAACAATAATGGGCACAAAAAAGGTATTATTCAAAAATCAAATATGCATATCAAAGGATTTGATAATTCATGTAGCCCACCAATTGGTCAAATCACATTAGGTGTAACATTGGGACAAAAAACATCTCAAAATACATTCTAAGTAATGTATCAATTATTTCATTATAATTTACTCTTAGGTATACCTTGGATATGCATAATGGAAGTTGTACCATCTACATTACATTGATGTGTTAAATTCCTTCATGAGGGGGCATTATGAATAATGTCTATTGATGATAAACCATTAAATTTTTTCAAAATGTTATATTTTGAAACAAAAGGTACTCCCAAAGCGATCCCAACTAAAAAATATACTCCACTCAAGAATATATCAGCTTATGATATGGATGAATCAAGCAAAGAAAGTCATTTATCCATAGATACTCATAAGGCATTAATTAGTGAGGTATGCACCGAAGCACATACCAAGCCATAAAATTAGAAAAATAACTGATAATACTAAACCAACAAGAAAATAAAAACATTTGAGCTTCCTTTATTGGTTAATATTTAATAACAAAATGACAAGTTTTATATTATTATGATAGTGATGATGATCTTCCTCATGTCATATGACCTATGAACAATTGCATAATCTAAATTTTGATCAGTTTGAGCATATTTCACATGATATATTCACACCTACATGCCTTAGTATATATAATTTAAATCCATCTCCATAAGGTAAGCAACTAAATATATAAAAATTCAAATAAAAAATAATATATGAACATGTAAATTATTTCTATATAATACATCCTTCTTGGCTACCACCTTTAAGTCAACCTTATAAAGGAAAAATAAAAATACACCATGTTAATACTTTGGAGTCTTCACATAAGCCTCCAAAAAAAAATTTACAAATCATAGCACAACAAGGTTCTCCACACACAATAATTTATATGTTAGTTGCACATAATATGATACCTTTACCTCCTAATAGACACTGGCCACATAGAAGACTTTTCTATAAAGAAGGATCACCATATTGGAATTATCATCAGATCATAGTTCATAATACAAATCAATGTGAGAAATTCTAAATTTAACTCCAAAAAAATAAAATTAAGTGCATATAAAAATTATGATAAAAGAATGACAAAGACCTCTGATCCCAAATATTTCAAAAGGCAAAGGGTCAATGGGGCATACTTAAAAACACCCAAGACATGAAGATTTAACTATTACTATAAATATCAATGGGGATTATTGTCCACACCTTAAAGTTGATATAGATAATTAGGATACACTTTGTAGCATTATAGGTTTATGATAGTTGGGACATGAGATACAACATTTTCCATTATTTACATATCCCTTTGATACATTATGCTACCAATAGCATGCAGACCAAAAGTGGTCAATACACCAATAAAGGTACACCAATATAGGTCATGAATCAACAATAGAATCTAAATTTTCATTTTGGGTAGAAATTTTTGGCTAATATGAAAGAATTTATGGATAATGTAAATATGTGCCATAATTTTCAATTTAAATACAAATAAATTTGCATTCCACATGATGGGGTTGATGATAAACTAATTGCAATTGTTGTTGACATTTTGTTACCACAAAACATCAAAGTATCCACAATAAAAAAAGTATACAAAGTTTTGGTGAAAAAATGACCAAATTGTTATTCATATATCTCATAAGTTAGAGGATTCATGGAAATAGTTATTCCACATTATAAAATTCAAAAATACCAAAAAATTCAAATATTCAAGAAAATATAAAAAAATCAAATAAACCTATAAAATACAAGATATTTAGAATTTTAATACTCATTTTAGTTCATAACTTCATATACATATATTGTTTTCTTTATGTTCATAGATATCATATCATTTCATTTCTATACACATATATGTTTCACACATACTTGAGTGTGTTAAAGTCATACACCAAATACATGATACATGCACATACAGATGGACCTCTACTCTACCTGAGTGATACACTACATTAGGGGCATCTGCCTTTCCTTGATCATGATTAATATAGGTCACATATGTTTTATGATCATTTTACATTATCCTATTTGAGATTATATACTAATGTTTATGCATGTATATAAACATGCTTCTATAAATAGCGTACATGATATGTTATGCTACATGATGTTTTTTATAACATATAACAACCCTTTAAGTTGTACTTAAGAAATGCAATTTTTTAAACAAATAAACAAACAAAAATACAACATATCTAAAGCATAATTAAGAACAATAGTACTTATACTTCAAATAATGTATACAATAAATCTTATACAACTCTATATAAAGTAATTACAATAGAACATAGCTATAATTAGTCTAAAAATACATCTACTAATCAAATATACAAGTACATAATACAATTGCATTCCTTAAAGCATACATCCTAATACAATAACAGATACCAAGCTCTCTAAATCTTGAGTCGAACCAACTTAGGTATCATTGATAATCTCAAGTGTCATCTCTAAGTATTACTACAATAGAGGAGGGAGAGCATCATCTGAGTACTTTACCACACCAACCATGGACCAATGATCCCCTATATAATTCCCTATCAAAAAATGGCCCTCCCTTTGTGGATAGGTAGATATAATGGTGTGAGAATCCAATGAGATGTGCTAGTACCCTGTGTGCTATAAGATTTCTAAAAACATGCAGTGTACCATAAGGAAACCCATTCTAACATGATATTGCACAGCATGAAAATCAAACATATGAAATGATAATTTACATCTACATTAATTTGGCCAAAGTTTTCAAATAATATATGATCATTTTAGATCAATCAATTTCATAACACACCACTTGATCGAATTATCTATTGGTAGTATTACCTAGGCTAGTTGAATCCATCTCACTACCTATTAGTATCATCAATATGGTTTCTCAAATAAACATATATAATATATTATATAACTCAAAGAATCACTAAAATTTTCATTCTCCTAGCCAAAATATCACATCACAATCCAAATAAGGAGAAAGTAAGATATACACATAATCATCTACACATGAATGAGTCTTACCTTAGAATCAATCTCAAACTAGAAATAAGACCACTATTTATACCACCTGGGTAAAACATACATTAGACTAAAGACTATTTCAATAAGTAACTACACCTCAAGGCAATGTAAAATACATTAGTTTGGTGTTCTTCGATGTGACTACTAGTTTATCCATAAACAATCATACAAAGCAACTATAGATACATGAAAGCATATGCTCATACTCAAGAAAGCATAACCATAACAAAAAAGTCATACAATGCATATAATTTTATCTTAACATTCATTTGTACTATCAATATGGTATGCATACCTAAATAATATCCTATCAAATGCTACAACAACCAATACATATATAATTATTTAGATGTGGGTCAAATATAGTGTGTACTATTTAGGTAACTTTCATACTATATAACTCTATGACATCCCATATTATCATATCCCATAGTGCCTAGAGCACTCTACTCAACATGAACAATCAATCTAACACCATAGTCATTAAACCAACAAATCAAGATTATACCACCCGGATATACCCTAGATTAAATTATAAAATAATATTCAAACAAAAACATAAACTCAAGGCACACATCATGATGCACTATTTATTCCAAGAATGTCAAATCATTGCATATAAATTACATTCACAAAATACAATGCACACAAGTTTTCATCATTTCTTTCCAAATTGAGTAAACATAACATTCCAACTTAAATCTTTGCATCAACCGTAATATGATTTTTATACAAGAATATGAAGTAACAATAAAGTTTCATCCAACATTCAATTTTACAATAAAATAGAAATCATAATCTCTTTTATTTAAATGACTCAGCTACATTATAGTATAAAATAATTCTATGAAAGTCATGCTCATTAATTAATTATTAATAATAACAACAATAATAATTTATCAATAATGCAATTCCGTTCAATCCATGATACAAAAATCTAAGGCAAGGATAAAATTCCACCGAACATTCTATTTTGTAATAAAATGGAAACTTAAATTCTTTTACCAATTTCATTTCCCCTAATACATGAGCTCAATGTAAATAAAGTTCATTCATTATATTGAAACTCAACCTTTATACATAATTCAAAACTCAGCCAATATATAAATATGACTCAGCGTTATACTACCATACCCAGACATTTCATAATAGGATCAGACTCCATATTATACTGGGCATATCATTTAATGACTAGGTATATTTAAAATTCATAGCATTCCTTTTTACTTGTATGGGTTACATAAAAAGAGTATGGAAATTTAAATGGCTTGTCTTTTTGCATTCAAATAAATATATTCTATTGTTATAATATATGATCAGTGATTTATTAAATAAAGCTCAAAGGAATTAAAATGTTTCCAATCTCTTTGCCTTGAGGGGATGTGTTAACAAAAGAAAAGCAAAAGTTCCATGAAAGTGATACTATAAGACTAATTGTTTGCAGAGGTGGCATTTTTTAGATAATTAGAGAGTGCTACCATTATGACTAATGCCAAGCACCCACCATCCCAAAATTTTAAACATCTATTATGTCATGTGAAGTGGTATCTTTATGACTGGTGATAGATACCAATCCAAAAATGTGCATTTAGTGTCTACCATTCCATATGTGCTCAGCTATGAAAAGTTAAAATATAAACGATTTCCTTTGATAGGCATCGGGTAACTTTAAAAGATTTGATAATGAAGCTTCACTAAGGAATATATGATATGGTGCTAACTATTATCTATGAGTTGTCAATATACCTGAGGTCAGAGTAAAGTACTATTGTCTAATAAGTGAGTTATTAGTTTCAACTCTTTCAATAACTAAAGACATGCTTTGTCAATTATTTCTGACATCTCTTCAGTAAGTGACTTGCTTGTTTACAGCTAATAGAATATCAGCAAACTTTAAGGATAATTATCCTTACTTTTAGCTGATCTAGCATAATCCATTCCCTTAGACAAGTAGGAACACTTTTCTTATTAAATCCAACACAGCTTCTACAATTAGAACATAGCCTCCTACTAATAGAATGCAACACTAAACGCTTTGCTACAAAGGCTTTTGAAATAAAAATGCAAGTTTATGACCTAGAGTGGGATAAAATTTACTTAGATTGGTGGTCAAAATCATAACTTCTATATACTATCAAAAATGTTAGTCAAATCAGGGAATATAAGATGCAATCCATGGAATGAGGCATTGGTCAAAAAATTATATGGGTATAAAATATTCAATGCAAACTTTAATGGAATAAGATGCAGTTGAAGATAAACACTATGGACTAGAAACTAAGATGAAACATATGGCTTATCCTTTATAAAAAGGGCCATAGAATAAAAAATGCCATCAATGATAAGGTAAAATGCTACACTCAACAACACAAACTGATAGGACCTAAGTTCCCCAAAGCTCTGACACAACTTGTCAGATTTAAGAGCACACATGATTACCAATGTATAAGCAACTAAACATGTAGAAATTATACCAGAAGTACAAGTAACTATCAATGAGAAACAACACAGAATATGAGAGGCAACACACAATTGTATTCAACTCAGTTAGAAGGAAATTACAACAAAGAGATCACACTCTTTCTTCCACTTCGTGGGCTTACAGTAATCTTCCCTCAAGAGTAATCTTCTCTCAATAGGTCACAACACATAGCTAACACAAGTTGTTGTTCACCTCATTGTACTGTTAGTATAATTGAGTATGAACCGGTACTCCAAGTAGATCTCACCATGATCTTGCTCCTTGATGTATTGCTGTCACCTTAGATCTTGCTCCCTCACTGATCTCCTTTTGACCCTCGCATACACACACCCCTACAGACCAAACCTGATCTTACTTATCACATGTAGATCTCCACCATGATCTAGCAACACCTTGTAGACCAACCCTGATCTTACATACATGAAGAATCCTACTTGATTCTACCATGGGAAGAACTCTCCAAGTTCTACTCTTAACAATACAGCCCATGAGTCTATTATATAGATCTCATGCATACAATGATTAGACTTGTAGCTCAAGACTCAAACTAGTCTTTAACATGCAAACAACCCATTCACTTAACTGACTGTTCGTTAACAATAGTTCTGGAACCGCACAGGCGACCGACATTGGTCCCTGTCTGCCTGGAGGTGACTGACATCGACCGACTGCTGTCGAGGTCAGTTTCCTTCTGCACTATCCACTGATCGATGTTGGTGATCCTATCAACATCGGTGATTACATACTCAGCATCCTCCATGTTTGCAACAAGGTGAAGCTTTTAGCTCCACACCCTAACAATCTCCCACTTGGAGATAAACAGCTGCACCTGTACCTATACTAGTACTTTGTCTAATCTACATCCTGGCTTGTATTCCTCTTCAAACTCAATCTTGAAGACTACCCACCACACTCCTTGTGGTGTTAATCCTGTGCCTAAATTTCTTCATTCTCAACTTACCTTCTTCTACCATTGCTATACTCCCACTCAAATAGAAACCCCTGTGAGTAACCTATAATCAAAAAAACCACTAACCATATCTGGGCCATCTGTTAGTCAAACTCACTCTGAGAACGTCCAACCTCACTCTGATACCATTTGATAAGACCTAAGTTCCCCAAAGCTCTGACACAACTTGTCAGATTTAAGAGCACACATGATTACCAATGTATAAGCAACTAAACATGCAAAAATTATACCAGAAGTACAAGTAATTATCAATGAGAAATAGCACAAAATATGAGAGGCAACACACAATTGTATTCAACTCAGTTAGAAGGAAATTACAACAAAGAGATCACACTCTTTCTTCCACTTCGTGGGCTTACAGTAATATTCCCTCAAGATTAATCTTCTCTCAATAGGTCACAACACACAGCTAACACAAGCTGTTGTTCACCTCATTATATTGTCAGTATAATCGAGTACGAACTGGTACTCCAAGTAGATATCACCATGATCTTGCTCCTTGATGTTTTGCTGTCACCTTGGATCTTGCTCCCCCGCCGATCTCCTTTTGACCCTCGCATACACACACTCCTACAGACCAACCCTGATCTTACTTATCACATGTAGATCTCCACTATGATCTAGCAACACCCTGCAGACCAACCCTGATCTTACAAACATGAAGAATCCTACTTGATTCTACCATGGGAAGAACTCTCCAAGTTCTACTCTTAACAATACAGCCCATGAGTCTATTATATAGATCTCATGCCTACAATGATTAGACTTGCATCTCAAGACTCAAACTAGTCTTTAACATGCAAACAACCCATTCACTTAACTGACTATTCATCAATAGCAGTTCTAGAACCACACAGGTGATCGACGTTGGTCCCTGTCTGCCTAGAGGTGATCGACATCGGCCGACTGCTACCGAGGTCAGTTTCCTTCTGCACTATCCACTGACCGACGTCGGTGATCCTACCAATGCTGGCAATTGCATACTCAGCATCTTCCATGTTTGCAACAAGGTGAAGCTTTTAGCTCCACACCCTAACAATCTCCCACTTGGAGATAAATAGCTGCACCTGTACCTATACTAGTACTTTGTCTAATCTGCATCATGGCTTGTATTCCTCTTCAAGCTCAATCTTGAAGACTACCCACCACACTCCTTGTGGTGTTAATCCTGTGCCTAAATTTCTTCATTCTCAGCTTACCTTCTTCTGCCATTGCTATACTCCCACTCAAACAAAAACCCCTGTGAGTAACCTGTAATCAAAAAAACCACTAACCAGATCTGGGCCATCTGTTAGTCAAACTCACTCTAAGAACATCCAACCTCACTCTGATACCATTTGATAGGACCTAAGTTCCCCAAAGCTCTGACACAACTTGTCAATTTTAAGAGCACACATGATTACCAATGTATAAGCAACTAAACATGCAAAAATTATACCAAAAGTACAAGTAACTATCAATGAGAAATAGCACAGAATATGAGAGGCAACACACAATTGTATTCAACTCAGTTAGAAGAAAATTACAACAAAGAGATCACACTCTTTCTTCCACTTCGTGGGCTTACAGTAATATTCCCTCAAGAGTAATTTTCTCTCAATAGGTCACAACACACAGCTAACACAAGCTATTGTTCACCTCATTATACTGTCAGTATAACCGAGTACGAACCGATACTCCAAGTAGATATCACCATGATCTTACTCCTTGATGTATTGCTGTCACCTTAGATCTTGCTCCCCTACCGATATCCTTTTGACCCTCGCATACACACACCCTTGCAGACCAACCCTAATCTTACTTATCACATGTAGATCTCCACCATGATCTAGCAACACCCTGTAGACCAACCCTGATCTTACATACATGAAGAATCCTACTTGATTCTACCATGGGAAGAACTCTCCAAGTTTTACTCTTAACAATACAACCCATGAGTCTATTATATAGATCTCATGCATACAATGATTAGACTTGCGGCTCAAGACTTAAACTAGTCTTTAACATGCAAACAACCCATTCACTTAACTGACTGTTCGTCAACAGCAATTTTGGAACCACACAGGTGACCGATGTTGGTCCCTGTCTGCCTGGAGGTGACTGACATCAATCGACTACTGCTGAGGTCAGTTTCCTTCTGCACTATCCACTGACCGACGTCGGTGATCCTACCGACGCTGGCAACTGCATACTCAACATCCTCCATGTTTGCAACAAGGTGAAGCTTTTAGCTCCACAAACTTGGTAATTACTATGCAAGGCCCTTAACATGGGACACAAACCTTTTTATTGGGATATAGGGATCTTAGAGAATATAATGCAATAAAATATTGGTCTTATTTTAGAGATACGCATACCTAAAGGACAAAACATTGTCAATTCAAGGTGAGACACCATACCAAACATGGAACATAGCACTAGAAGAGACTAAATGCAATTCTAAATAAATAGAAGTTTAGGCCATTAAATAGAAATAACACATTTACATATTCATTCCATTTAGCAAGCAAAAAAATAATTACAAATCTAACGTGATAGACATGCCCTTATTTCTTGCTTTCATCTTTATCTCCCACCAATCCTTTTCTTTCTTCTCCTTCTTCCTCTTTCTGTCTCTCTATGTTTTATTCACCAAACCTTCTCCTTTATTTATAAGAATATTTTCTCTTCATATGCTATGCCACCCACTTTTGCATGCATCTTATTTTAATTTCCTATTGACTTTTAATTTGATTTATGCATGTATTTAGAAGGCCAATTTAACTCAATAAATTATTTATTTATTTCTAAATTTTAAAGTAAATTTTGCATGAATTTCAATATTGTATTTAATTCAAGCTCTAAATTTATTAACTTCTGTTGATTTCTTTTCTTTTACTTTAGTTTATCGAACTAATGTTAAAACATACTAAGTTAACTAGGATAATAATGAAATCTATTTTCTTAATTTCCAATAAATATCATGCATAATTTTAATTTTAACAAAATAATCTTTATAAGGATAATTATGCCATTAATTTCCCTTTTTCTTGCAAGATAATTATTTCCACAATAATTTCATCTATTAGCACTAATAGAATTATTTTCTAGATTTAAAATAAAAAATCAAGCCAATTAGACTAAAGGGATTAAATGCATACTAAAACTAATTCCATGCACTCAAATATAATCACAAACAATACACACTAGAATTTTTATGCAAATATCATTTAGAATCTACTCTGTGTGGGGTCACTAGCATTTTCCACTAGGATTTCCCCCAATCACTCCATCTAGCTGACCCTCTCCTATGATACTCTCCCTCATCAAGCTTTGAGGGTAGGACCTATCCTGCATCCACATTTCAAAAAAAAAGGTAGTTAGTCTGAGTCATCATAAACCAATGATGTAAAACTAATAATTATATATCCTCAATGTATAAAATAGTCAAAATATAACTGTCACGTAATGTATACTAATCAACAATCCATATCAGTATATGTTAAAATAGTCAAATCAAATCAATTATAATCAGATAATGACCATACTAATCCATGATTATAGGTTCATATGGAATAGGGTATAAATTAGGATGTGGAATCCTCCCCCCCTAAAAGGGGTCATTAGCCTGATGAATCTTATTAAAACAAAAGTTTTGATTAATAAAAAAAGTTTAACAACATAAAAACATAGTATCAATTATCATCTAATGTAATTAAATGCAAAATTTACTTGAAGAACTTATACTATATCACCTAATTACCACTATTCTTAGATAACTGGTCCCACAAGACCCTACTCTATAACATTTCTTATTCTACAAATAGATTTTATAAAAGTAAAAGTCTATTTATGTTGATTGGTTCCATCATGACCACCCCGGGATCTAGAACCATAAGAAAAGTCTAATAATATCTTGGTAAAATCATCACAAAATTCAAAACAAATGATCATATAACTGGACTTGACAAATCCATATATTGATCTAACCTAGTACCAATTGAGTCAATGTGAGGCTAAGTAGGATACCATCCTATCACTTAGAGCTCACGTTCCTATATCACCAATCATCCCTTAGTTTTATATGATTGAACAATCTTCAAAATGTGTACAAGGTTCACAAATATATTCTAATAGGTCATACAAAGCAATGCTATGTGCTAAAAGATTCCATATGCACTAATATACACACAAGATAAATCATACAATCATCCCAAGATTGAATTAAGTTGTTATTAATCAATAAAAACTAGTATCATATCCTGCAACTTATCATGTAGTGTTATATTCATAGTAAAAATAAATAATATCATAACTAATATAGCATACAAAGGCTAAGGACTATTCCATCCTTAATACCTTATAAGTGAGACAATGTCTCCTTTCTTGCACGACTAGCACACAATAGTTAAAAAGTTTTATCTTAACCCTTTAGACTAAGAAGATTGTTTGTACATCTTATACCTAACTATCTCAAAAAAAAAAGGTACACATATTACTCTTCAAAATAATATCGATCTAATAAAGGTATTTAATAATGTAATAATTATAATCAATTATAGTATAAATTTATTGTTAGCCACTCCATGTGATTAAGTCTATAAGTTAGATAAAATGATGACTCTAAAAATCCATGATTATAAAGTAGAGAACTAGCATCTCATAAACCAAAACTTCCTTCATACCCTCACATGGTAGAAGGAACATCACAATCCAAGTTTCCAAATCACTATCACTTACCATCTTGCAAGTGTAGTATCATAAACTACTTCTACAATTGGGAAGAAAATATGAACCACAAGGATGCATCAATAAGAAATAAAAACACCATCTGACAAACTCAAGGGAATAATATCAAGCAACAATTTAGAAACAAGTTTTTTTGGTAAAGGAAACTCTAAATCAACATCCTAAAAATATAAATCTTCTCGGTGGCTTAAAATGATGTAGGAGGAGAGTGAGAGAATAACAACTCACCTATAAGCTAACTAAGAGAGAAGACACACCTTCACTAGTCTATAAATATAAGGATGCTAATCCACATAACAATGTCCTAACATAAATTAATTCACAATCATGATATCTACATTCCATTACAAGTAAATTTCCACTACACTAGCTGGTGCCAAACTAGAATGGCCTTAAATAATTCCCACTCATAAGATTTGTGTATATAATACACAAGGCTAAAACATATAAACCTAAGTGGGTAGAACTCCATGCCTTTTAAAACACTCATAAATCATAAACAAAAATAGTGAAGGTAATTCAAGAAAGACATAATCACACTCAAAGTGTTTAATCTAAGGATTGAAAACATGATAGGAAAATCTTGTTCACAACTCATGAACTGAGCTATACACATACCTACCAAACACCTTACACAACCATCACCAATGAGTCACTTGACACACCAAACCTTTTACCAACTCTAAGGGGGAATGAATGCTCTAAGGTACACACTCAATGTACCACACACACATTCTCAATTCTCCTCACTAATGAGGTCCTAGATTTCAAGCCACAATTCCGATACCAAATGTAACAACCCTTCAAATTGTACTTAAGAAATCCAATTTTTTTTAACACAACTAAAAAAACAAAAATACAACATATCTAAAGCACAATTAAGAACAATAGTACTTATACTTCAAATACTGTATATAATACAAATCTTATACAACTCCACAGAAAGTAATTACAATAAAACATAGCTTTAATTAGTCTGACAATACAACATATACTAATCAAATATACAAGTACATAATACAATTGCATTCCTTCAGGCATACATCCTAATACAATAATAGATACCGAGCTCTCTAAAGCTTGAGTTGAACCAACTCAGGTATTGTTGATAATCTCAAGTGTCATCTCCAAGTAGTACTGCAATAGAGGAGGGAGAGCATCATCCGAGTACTTTACCACACCAACCATGGACCAACGATCCCCTATATAATTCCCTATCAATAAATGGACCTCCCTTTATGGATAGGTAGATAGAATGGTGTGATAATCCAATGAGATGTGCTAGTACCCTATGTGATATAAGATTTCTAAAAACATGCAGTGTACCATAAAGAAACCCATTCTAACATGATATTGCACAGCATGAAAATCAAACATATTAAATGACAATGTACATCTACATTACTTTGGCCAAAAATTTCAAATAACATATGATCATTTTAGATTGGTCAATTTCATAACATGCCACTTGATCGGAATATCTATTGGTGGTACTACCTGGGCTAGTGGAATCCATCTCACTACTTATTGGTATCATCAATATGGTTTATCAAATAAACATATATAATATATTATATAACTCAAAGACTCACTATATATTTCATTCTTATTGTAAAAATATCATGTCATAATCCAAACAAGGATAAAGCAAGATATACACATAATTATCTATGCATGAATGAGTCTTACCTTAAAATGAATCCCAAACTAGAAATAAGACCATTGTTTATACAACCCAAGTAAAACACACATTAGACTATAGATTATTTTAATAAGTAACTACACCTCAATGCAACCCAAAATATCTTAGTTTGGTGTTCTTAGACATGACTACTATTTTATCCATAAATAATCATATAAAGAAATTATAGATACATGGAAGCATATGCTCATATTCAAGCAAGCATAACCATAAAAAACAAGTCATACAACCAATACATCTATAATTATTTAGATGTGGGTCAAATATAGTGTGTACTTTTCATACTATATAACTCTATGACATCCCATATTGTCATATCCCATTGTGATCAAAGCACTCTACTCAACATGAACAATCAATCTAACACTAGAGTCATTAAACCAACAAATAAAGATTATACCACCCGAGTATACCCTAGATTAAATTACACAATAATATTCAAATGCAAACATAAACTTAAGGTACACATCATGATGCACTATTTATTCCAAGACTGTCAAATCATTACATATAAATTACTTACACAGAATACAATGCACAAAAGTTTTCATCATTTCTTTCCAAACCAAGTAAACATAACATTCCAATACAAATCTTTGCATCAATTTTATTATGATTTTTATACAGGAATTCAAGGCAATAATAAAGTTCCGTCCAACATTTGATTTTGCAATAAAATATAAATCATAATATTTTTTATTTAAATGACTCAGGTACATTATAATATAAAAGAATTCCATGAAAGTCACGCTCATTAATTAATAATAACAATAATCAATAATATAATTCTGCTCAATCCATGATATGAAAATCTAAGGCAAGGATAAAATTCCATCGAACATTCTATCTTGTAATAAAATGAAGACCTAAATTCTTTTGCCAATGTCATTTCCCATAATACATGATCTCAATGTAAATAAATTTCATTCATTACATTGAAACTCAACCTTTATATATAATTCAAAACTCAGCCAATATAAAAATATGATTCAGCTTTATACCACCATACCTATCCATTTCATAATAGGCTCAGACTCCATATTATACTAGGCATATCATTTAATGATTGGGTATATTCAAAATTCATAGCATTCCTTTTTACTTATGTGGTGCGTTACATAATAAAAGCACAGTGATTTAAAATAATGACTTATCTTTTTGCATTCAAATAAATATATTCTACTGTTGAAAAATATGATCAATGATTTATTAAATAAATCTCCAAGGAATTAAAACGTTTCCAATCTCCTTTCCTTGAGAGGACGTGTTAACAAAAGAAAATCAAAAGTTCTACAAAAGTGATACTATAAGACTAATTATTTATAATGGTAGATTTTTTCAGATAATTGGAGAGTACTACCATTATGACTGGTGCCAGGGACCCATCCTAGAATTTACATTAAGCATCTATTATGTCATGTGGAGTGGTATATTTATGATTGGTGACAGATACCAATCCAAGAATGTACATTTAGTGTTTACCATTCCATATGAGCATAGTTATGAAAAGTTAAAATATAAATGATTTCCCTTGATAAGCATCAAGTAACTTCAAAATATTTGATTATTATTTGATTATTTTTAGGAATAATGGAGTTTTATTCCTATTTAATAAACAAGTTTGAGAAGGGAAAATCAGTAAATAATATTTCTAATTATGGCTACTGATTTTTTAAATTTAATTGTAATTTGACCTTTCTAAAAATAGTAAGAGATCAAGGAGAAATGTAACTTAGCTTATTCTAAGCTATCTAGTCTAAGACATGGTCTATAAATTTGCATATAGGATTGAGACATTGTCAAAAATAGGATCTTGGACTTCATTTTCTAATTGGACATGAGTGCCAGAAATAGACACCCTAGGCTCTAGTGCTATAGTCCTTCTCTGGAACTATTATCCTAAGGGTTTAAGCTTTCTAGGTTTTGTTCATCTTCTCAAGATGATCTTGTGTACCAATTTTTAGGTCTTTACTATCAATATAACTCCCTATAGAGCTGATTCCTTGTGTACATGGATCTTCTATTCAATTAAAAGAAACTTTGGCAAGTAGGAAAACGGGGTTAGTGTGGAAATGATACATTGGATTCACTTCACACTCCATGTGTGGGCACACTACCTACATACCAATACTCTGAGGTGGGATCAAGCTAATGTAGTTCTCCCATCGAAGTGATTGGTGCAATTATGTATGAGAATGTAATCAAATGTGAAATTGGGTGTATTTTAGATGGCTAGGGACTATTGCAAGGGTTTGAATAGGCTTAGAATAATATTGGAAGGTTGTATGTAGAGAATAGGGAAAAGTGCTTGAGTGTAATTGTTTGTATTCTTGCTTCTCTCTTGTAAATGAGTGTCAACCCTTCTAAATTAGATTTGAATGGGTTTATATAATAAAATGTTGATCATGGGTTAGATGTATTCACATTAAGATGACAAGGAAAAGGATAAAGATGAGAAGAATCTAATTTTGGGGGCTCAAAATGCACTTGGACAATAGTTCTACAAGTGGGACACCCTAGAGTTGAATGCTATAGTCCAATTTGGGCATTTTTTTTTAGACGTTATTAGACCTAAGGGGATGAATTTGTCATGGGGAAAGCATTCTGGGTTAGCTAGGGTTGAGTTTGGAAGGCCATAAATGTCTAGGAATCAGTGAAAAAGATCTTAAGATGGTGAAGAGAGAAAGCAAGAGGGACCTGTGGGTTGGGTGTCATTATTCATGCTCAAGTAACCAAATTTCACATTTTACATGACTACATTTGTCCCCCCTTTATCCTAGTGATGAAACAAAGAGAAATATTAGGATATAAGAAAGAATAAAAAAGTGTACCTAGACTTACCTATAAAGGTGAAGCCCATGAAGATTGTGTGATGTTGAGTAATGTTGGATAGTGCATAGAGAACACATTATGCAAGTGTGAATCTACAAAATGAAATAAATAGTATATCAATTCTTATTATATGATATAAAACAAGAACATATAAAATATAAGTAAAAGGAAAAGAAAGAGAAAGGAATGAATACACCTCACCAGGTATGCAAACCAATATAAAACCTATTGTGATCTTGAGTGGGTTGAGTAATGCTAGATTATGTTGGATGATGTTGTACTAAAAGTTATATCATGAATGGAGCTGAGTGCTCAATTCCCTAGAAAGTGGCTTAAGAATGCAAAGTTAGGCCTTTTGGCTCTATTCTTGCCTACTAAGTGAAGCTAATGAATCATACATGTGTCAATTGATGTTTGGACTATGTTTCTAATCCCTTTGAATAGGTTACGCAAGAATACAAAGGCTAGTGAGACCTTTGACTCTATCATTACCTTGCGAAGTGAAGTTATGAAGTGATACTGATATAGAATGGATGTCATATGAGATGGCTCATAGAGTCCATGGATGCTTTGAAAGTTTGATAATATGGAATGGATAGTTGAATGTATGCTAAAAACAAGGCCACTCTTGGCTGTTTTGAGAGATGAAGGTTAGTCTTGTATGAAATCTACTCTAAAACTGATGCAATATGCTTATGTAAAAACCAACTCAAGAACACAGGCACTTGGGAATTTAAACTTTTATGAAATTTCAACTTGAGAAATGATGTCAACCACCTGTAGATAGAGTAAGGCATGCAACTACTGAGAATACTTGGGTAATAAACTAAACTCAGAAATAAAAGAATACCAATATGCCATGCACATTACCCCTAATCACTGGTGTCTATAACATGGATTTTGATCTAAAAGTTATGTCAACTACCTAATCTGAAATTGGAAGTGAAAATCATCATGTCATGTATGATACCCCCTATATTTGGATTCCTTAAGAAAGTTGTACTAAAATTGCTGATTTTGACTGATCTAGATATGTAAAAACTATAGCTAAGCTAAACTTTTTGCCTATTACTAGAAAACTTGGGTGTTTTTTGCCTGGACAAAAGCACCAAAATGAATACACCCCTATCTTTGGCACTGCTATCCATTTTTGGTGCTATTGTCCTATGCTGAAATTGGTTGTTGATATGGAATTGTCACTATTTTTCTATTATGCTCTGACTAGTTTGACCTCTGGATTCTGAACTGGGTGTTTTGAATGTTGCTATTTTGACTGTTAGGAGCTTTGATCTCTATGACAAAACCCCCATTTTTCCCCCTCTTTTGAGGGTAGGAATGATTGAACCTATAATTACTTCCTTTAGAAGAAAAGAGTCTTGAAAGCATGTTATGTTGCATAGATACATGGTAAAGCAATGAAATTTAGCAAGATATCTCTAGATATAACAATGTTTATATTGAGAGATTGTTAGATCAATAGGGGTATTCCTAGATAGATATAAAAATGTAAAATCATGTGTAATGTAATAAACTAAAACTAGAAATGTTAGATGTTAGTTGTTAGTTGTTAAGGAGGGATAAAGCATGATGTCCATCATGACATTCAAGAAAGCAAGGTAAATGCATGATATGGATTATGGCACTGCAAACAAGGACAAGCAATCAAGAAAACATCATATAAATAAGAAGAAAGTAGTAAGAAGAATACAAGATTGGTCAAGGGACCATGAAAACAAGGGACACGTTCACATGTCACTCAAACTGGAAAGCAAGCATACAAGGCATGTTCAAATGCCACATACACATACAAACAAATAAAGATTGGCATGAGGTTCATAGGCACATATAAGAGTACAAGAAAGGGACATTGGAAAATATCCAAAGGTACACACACACATGAATAGAACCAAAGGACATTGGTAGATGTCCTAAGGTACATATAAGAAATAAAACTAGAACTAGAAATGCAATCTCATTTAGCTATGTAAATCAAGTAAAAAGTGGAAAGGTACAATCACAGCTAACTAATCAAAACAAGAGTGTAAGTATGCAATACATGCTTAGTACAAGACTAGGTATATGCTAAGAGATACAAAAGTGCTAGATATTACTGTAATATTGATATAGTAATCTATGTAATCTGGTAAGCAATGTACATCAGTATGATAACTCAGAGTGTGTAGTATGGATTGACATAACCTGGATGGTATTGTCATGTAAAAGGTTCCCCATTAGGTATGTATATCGATGTGTGTCTCAAATGAAGAGGTAGGAATTCCCCCTCAATGGTTAGAGTAAAGCAATTAAGTAGCTAGATGTCACTACACACACTCAAAGGAGATCAAGTAAAGCATGGTAATGTAGATAAATCGACCTGCAATAGCATGAAACAACAATTGTAAGTCCTATCATGATATTATTAATGTAAAGTATGGATGATGCATACAATCAAAATGCTTTTTGTGTTTTTGAATTATTTGAATGTTTTTGTATTTTAAATTTTGTATTTCTTTTATATTTTGAAATAAGCTATGTACGATCAATCATATGAAGACTATGTACAAGAATTTGTAAAGAAGATAAATACAATTAATTATGATAAATTATGTACAAGAAAGGCTAAGAAGAGATGATACTAATCGATGAGTCTCATGGGAGACTTCCTATCATGTTTTCTTATATCAAGAATAAGGATCTTGCATGATCCTAAAGCATGATGGAAATGTTGAGACTATGGCTCTGAAAACTATGTATGTTGTAAATGCTCTAAAATGCCTATAGTGGAAACCAACTATGGGGTCCCCATGTAACTCTGAGAAGTAGATGTAACTATAGGGCTCTTAGGGACCCATTTGGAAGTAGGAGAAGCTCTTTAAACATGTGTTATATGTGTAGATGCATGAGATCTCAATGATACTGCTATAGGTGTGAACACTTTAGCTAGAAGTTGTGTAGAATCTTGAATCTATGGAGGTGTATGAACCTTTGTGCTGGTGATGAAGGTCTCGATTGTGGCTAAATATAGATTGGAGAAAGAACTGTAATAGGTGGAGGAGTTGAATCTAAATCAAAAGGGCTGCTAACCTAAGTGACAAAGATATAATCATGGGTATAATCAACCTGCCTATCTTCATAAACTTGGGTGATATCATGTAGCTCATAATCTAATGTATGCATAGAGCTAGTTATAGGTGTGGGATAAAATATAGATGAACCAAGTTTGAAGAGAGGAGGGATAGATATAACCACTAGTGTTTTCTTGTGTCTAGTAGTGAAGGGAGATACTTAAAAGTATCCAAAGAGTTAGATACATCTAAGTAAAAATCATGTATATCAATATGTTTATAAATAAAATTCCACATGATAGATAGCAAATAAGGGATAGAGGGCATAAAATTGTGCATTAATGCATAGAAAACTTTGACTTGAATCATGATATTTATAATATGTTTTGAAAGATAGTCTTGAAAAAATTTCCTCATGAGAGAGAGAAAGTATGTAATAGAGAGCATGACATTGTGCACGAATACATTTAGAACTTTGATATGTGATATGACATTTCTAATGTGTTTATCATGATAAACTTGAAAAAAATTCCACATAAGAGACAGAGAGAAAGTGATAGAAAGCATGAATTTGTGCATGAATGTATAAGAAATTTTGGCATGTGCTATAACCTTTCTAATGTGTTTAGCATGATAAGCTTGAAAAAATTTCCAAATGAGGATTAGAAAACAAAGGATAGAGAACATGAATTTCTACATAAATACATATAAACTTTTGACATGTAACATAACATTTTGAATGTGTTTAGCAAAATGGAGTTGGTAATTATTTTGTATGAGCAAAAGAGAATATGCAAAAATAATTTTGGAATCTTGTGCATGTTTGGCAATGAATTTTATAATATCATCCCATATAATGGAACATAAAGATGAAATGCAAAGGATGAAGTTTTGTACTAACATATGATAAACTTCATCATTCATGTACATGATAGGACCTATTATGGTTTCCTTATTATTTTCAAGAAATTTAAGAAAATTTTGTAATTAAATGAGCATCATTTTTGCATTTTGGCTATGGATGTAAGGTGATACCTCAAGAAGTAAATTAGGAGCTAGTACATGAAACTAAGGATTTTTCAAAAATATTTATGTAAAATACTATGAATTTTTGAATTTATAATTGATTTTCTAAGTTTGATATGCAATTAAAATTGCAAAAAATGATTGGCAAAGCACTGGAAAATCACTGGGAACTAGTTGATGCAACTAGGGTTTTTTGAATGAATTTATAAAATTAGTATAATAATTTAAAATTTTTGATATGAATTTATAGAAAAATTTTAGAATTTTTCTTAAAAAATTCAGGAAAAATAAAAAAATATTTCTAAAATTAGCAATATATTTTTCCTAGTGTTTAGAATGTGTTTCTATGCAAAAAAGACCTAATATGTGTAAACTAGGGTTTTAACAAAATATATGATAATTTTGTAATTAATTTCTAGATTTTTTAGTTTTAAATATAGGAAAAAATCAAAAATTATTCTAAAAAATCAAAAATAATTTACCCTAGGGTTTTTATGCAAAATTTGAAGTCAAGTTCACCAAAATGTTTTGTTTTTATTAGAATAATGGAGTTTTATTCCTATTTAATAAAAAAGTCTGAGTAGGGAAAATCAGTAAATAATATTCTTAATTATGGCTACTAATTTTTTAAATTTAATTGTAGTTTGACCTTTCCAAAAATAGTATGAGAGCAAGGAGAAATGTAACTTAGCTTATTCTGAGTTGTTTGGTCTGAGATAGGGTCTATAAATTTGCATGTAGGACTGAGACACTATCACAAACATGATCCTAGACTTCATTTTTTTATTGGATAGGAGTGTTGGAATTGGACACCCTATGCTCTAGTTCTATAGTCCTTCTCTAGTATTATTGTCCTGAGGGTTTAATCTTTTTGGGTTTTGTTTGCCTACTCAAAGTGGGCCTGTGTACCAATTTTTAGGTCTTCACTATCAATATAAATTCCTGTAGAGTTGATTCTTCATGTAATTGGATCTTTTATGCAATTGAAAGAAACTTTATCAAGTAGGAAAAAGGGGTTAGTGCGTAAAATATATGTTGGATGCACTTCACACCCCATGGGTGGGCATGCTACCTACATACCAATACTCTAAGGAGGGATCAAGCTAATGCAGTTCTCCCATTAAAGTGCTTGGTGCAGTTGTGTATGAAAATGTAACTAAATTTGAAACTATGTGTACGTTAAATGTCTAGGGACTAGTGTAAGGTTTTGAATAGGCTTGGAATAATATTGAAAGGTTATATGTAGAGAATAGGGAAAAGTGCTTTAGTGTACTTGCTTGTATGCTTGCTTCTCTCTTAGAAATGAGTGTCAACCCTTCTAAATAAGCTTTGAATGGGTTTATATAGGAAACTATTGATCATGGGTTAGATGTATTCACGTTAGGCTGACAAGGAAAAGGATAAGGATCAAAAGAATCTGATTGTTGGGTCTCAAAATGCACTTGGACAATAGTACCAAAAGTGGGACACCCTAGAGTTTAGCATTATATTCCAAGTTGGGTGCTATTGTCTAGAGGTTATTAGACCTAGGGGGGATGGATTTGTCATGGGGAAAGTAGTCTAGGTCATTTGGAGTTAAGTTTGGAAGGCTAAAAATGTCTAGGAATCAGTGAAAAAGAGCCTAAGATGGTGAAGAGAGAAAGCAAGAGGGACCTATGAATTGGGTGTCATTAGTCACAATTAATTAACCAAATTTTAGATTTTATATGACTACAATTATGAAGCTTCATCAAGGAATATATGATATGGTGTAATTGCTATCTATGAGTTATCAATATACCTGAGGTTAGAGTAAAATACTATTGTCTAATAAGTGAGTTATTAATTTCAACTCGTTCAATAATTAGAGACATGCTTTGTCATTTATTTATAGCTGATAAAATATCAATAGAATTCAAGGATAATTATCCTTACTTTTAGCTACTCTAGTGTAATCCATTCCTTTAGCCAAGTAGGACCACTTTGCTTATTAAATCCAACACAAGTTCTACAACTAGAAAATATCCTCCCACTAATGGAACACAACACTAAATGCCTTGCTACATAGGATTTTGAAATAAAAATGTAGGTTTATGACCTAAAGTGGGATGCAATTTACTTAGAATGTTGGTCAAAATCATAACTTCTATATATTATCAAAAATCATGGTCAAATCATGGGATATAAGATTCAATTCATGGAATGAGGCACTGGTCAAAGAATTACGTAGGTATAAAATATTCAATGCAGACTTTAGTGGAACAAGATGCATTCAAAGATAAACATTATGAACTAGAAATTAAGATGAAACATAGGTTATCCTTGATAAAAAGGGCCATAGAATAAGAAAACACTATCAATGATAAGGTAAAACTTTGCACTCAACAATAATGCAAACCTGGTAATTACTATGCAAGGCCTTTAAAATGGAACATAGACCTTTTTAATGGGATTCAGGGCTCTTAGAGAAAACAATGCAATAAAATATTGGCCTTATTTCAGAGATACACATACCTAAAGGATAAAACATAGTCAAAGCAAGGTGAGATGCCATCCTAAACATGGAACATAACACTAAATACAGTTCTAAAGAAATGGAAGTTCAGTCAATTAAATAGAAAAAAAATATTAGCATATTCATTCCATTTAGAAATAATAAAAATTATTACAAATCTAACTTGATAGACATGCCCTTATTTCTTGATTTTGTCTTTCTCTCCCACCAATCCTTTTCTTTCTTCTCTTTCTTCCTCTTTCTGTCTCTCTGTGTTTTATTCACCAAACCTTCTCCTTTAGTTATAAGACTATTTTCTCTTCATATGTTGTGTCACCCACTTTTGCATGCATCTTCTTTTAATTTCCTTGATTTATACTTAAGTTGAGTCATTTACTGACTTTCAATTTAATTTATGCATGTATCTAGAAGGCTAATTTAACTCAATAAATAATTATATCTATTTCTAAATTTTAAAGTAAATTCTACATGAATTTCAAGATTGTTTTTAACTCAAGCTCTAAATTTATTAACTTCTATTAATTTTTTTTATTTTACTTTAGTTTACCAAACTAATGTTAAAACATGCTAAGCTAACTAGGATAATAATGAAATCCATTTTCATAATTTCTAATAAACATCATGCATAATTTTAATTTTAAGAAAATAATCTTTATAAGGATAATTATGCCATTAATTTCCATTTTTCTTGTAGGATAATTATTTCCACAATAATTTCATCTATTAGCACTAATATAATTATTTTCTGGATTCAAAATCAAAAATCAAGCCAATTAGACTAAAGAGATTAAATGCATATTAAAACTAATTCCACATGCACAAATATAATTGTAAGTAATATACATTAGCATTTTTACACAAATATCATTTAGAATCTACTGTGTGGGGGGCGGGGGGGGGGGGGGGGGGGGGGGTCACTAGCATTTTCCATTGGGATTTCCCCTAATCACTCTATCTAGCCGACCCTCTCTGATGATGATCTCTCTCATCAAGCTCTGCGGGTAGGACCTATCCTGCATCCACTTCACAACAAATAGGTATTTAGTCTAAGTCATCATAAACCAATCATGCAAAACTAACAATTATACATCCTTAATATACATAATATTCAAAATATAAAGATCATGTAATGTATACTAATCAATAATCCATACCAGTATGTGTCAAAATATTCAAATCAAAGAAATTATAATCAGATAATAACCATACTAATCCACGATTATAGGTTCATTGGTATAGGGTGAAATCAGGATGTGACATAACACATATATGTCAGGACTAGTATAATATGATTTTGTTGGTTGATTATACTTCATATATTCAAATTATCATTTCCTTGAGTGTGTTTCTTGTTTGTTATCATTATCTTGATTATGGAATATTTAAATATGTTTCTTACTTTTGGCCCCTATGTCCATGAAGGTTGCTTTCATTTTCAATATGGATATTTGAATGTGTCAATTTTTTGAGTGTGTGGCATTTGAAAATGACCCTTGTTTTCATTCTCCTTAGATCATATTTGACATTACATTTTCTGATTTTGTATGTGTTTTTAAATTATGTATTGATATTTTGCTATTACTTTCTATATGTTTCCATGATCTATATAATGCATCTTAGGGTTTGATTTGATCATTTACTACAAGCTTCATTAATATATCTACTTAGAAATGCTACTATTCCTATGTGATTGATACATAGTATGATAATATTTCCCTTTTAAGATAAGGTGTTTACATCAGCTCATCTCAAAAAAGGAATATACAGTGGGGGCATGTCATAGAAACATGACCTCAAAACTTACACACTTCTTAGAATCTCCATAGTTTTTGAACAATTTACATGATTCAAATATACACTTGGTTCATAATGATATACATTTACACTAATTTTGATAGATTTGTGATAGAGTTTTTAGATTTGTGACACATATACTATACATAGTTATATATAAGAGTTTACATTGTTACAAATATTTCAAATCAAGACATATTAGAGGTGCATATGCCATTCTAGTGTAATAAAAATTTACCAATTTACTAATTCCATATCTTGAACACTATTACCAAGAATCATTGATTGCACTAGAATGCATTGTTTGAGATTTTATTTGTATACAATAGTTGGATCCTTTGAGTAGTAAAATTAAGATTCAACTTACTCAAAATACTTAACACTACTTCCATTGATAAGTTGATTTTTTTATACCACTTGGCCTCATCATATTATATACACTTAAGTTGTGCGATTCAAATTAAGTGATCTTGATGGTTATGTCACAACTCATACTTTCACTAGATTTGGGGAATGATCACCCTTAAATATCCCTATTCACATCTAATCTCTCTCAGCTCCAATGCTTCATAAGGAAGCTAATTTACTGAAGCAAACTATTAAGGGCAAACATGGTTGTATCGACACACATGTGTACTCCTTCTTTGCTCTCTTTAATTTATAGCATTTTAAATTATTTCAATTTCAGATTATATGCACTAATTTACACTATAACATGCTCTTAGTTATACGCCATCCACCAACAAAACATTTAAAGTGAGTTCAATCAAAGGAAAGGTGTGTTATACACACCTAGGTGTACATTTCTTTCCTTTAAACTAATAATTTAATCCTTATGCATTACTAAATTAAAGGGGGGGAAATGTAGATACTAAATCTAAATTTATATAATATCTCATTCTTTTATGTTTTCTAAATATAAATCATCAATCTACCCTTTAAATATATATTTTATCACTATTGGAAGGCTCACATTTGCCATCTTACTATGCCTAATTGCTTCTCTTATAATATGACCCTATCATTATGATGACCCAAGTCACATTTACACTATAGAAATCTTAAATTTTGATCTATATCTCATTGTCAGTTATATATCTTTAATAGTTTTATATCCTATCGTACACTACCATCCACATAAGGACAATATTGTTGATGCTATTGTCTAGATTTAATATCTTGTGTTCATACCTCAAAATTTATCCAAATTGAAATTTTTTTGAAACATATGGGTCTACCTATTTATTTTATTTAGCCTTAACATGATATGTTTTCAAAAGGTGTGGTATAAATACAAATCAAAGCTTTCTCATTTTTCATCTAACAAATACCAAGCAAACACCTATTCAAGCTCATTCAATCAATCACATAACTAAGTTATACTTATATGTTCTTCCCTATTTTTATATCAGTCATATCATAGGTCTAAAGCATTCAAATAATAATCCATGAGTAATATTTGTAAAAGTATATGCTAGATTACTGCATGTACTAACATATAACATATTGCACTCTTATACATACACACTCCCACATATAAGCAAGAACCACATAATTTTGAGGTCATCCTTAGAGTATTGGATATGTAGTAAATTATCATTAATAGAGGTTTATTCAATGTCAACTCAACATCATGAGCCTACTAACTCATTTTTGGCAATCTTGCATGACCTAAAGTGAAGAGCTAAGGTTTGAGCCATAAACAGACATCTACAAACTATGTGTGAGATCTAGATACATTAACATAAGGGTGAAAAAAACATAAATAATTGTAAGTGTTATCTTCACAATAAAATGAATATTTATTATATAAATATGCATCACATCATAGGAAAAAACATCAACTCTAATGTCCATAGGTCGATAGTAGTGTCCAAGGTTCCCAAAATAATATTTATAGAATCTGATGATTAGACCTTGATCTCTAGGTATCATGTTCCTACACCTGCATTTCTCAAATCCACTTACAAAATATAAGATAAGATAAATATTATTCATTCTTCATGATTAAGTAATCAAAATACTATTTTAATTTGTACTTTCTATATTTAGTAAAAAAATTCATGTTAATTCAAAATATTTATTTATTTATGTTTTAATTAATTATCCTACTTTAGAATAGTTTTATGCATCCATGAGATTTATCTATTCTATCCTTTAACCCTACACCACACAAAAACTAGGGTCAAACAAAATTCACATTGGGTCACCAACGTGTGGAACAAAAGCTATACTTACTAGATGTGGAGTCTCCTACATAGTCCAATGACTAGGATGATTAACTAGAAGCCTAAGATTAAGAAAAGGAAGAAAACCTTGACCTAAGAGAGGACCCAAATCCAATTTTTTTGATGCATGCATTAGATGGTGTCACTAATCCTAAAATAATTAAGTTTAAAGTGTACTTCAAAAAAATCCCCTCATAATCCTCATCAATTATGGTAGCACACATAACATCACAAATCCCTAGATTTTAAAATAATTAGATTATTATGTGTATCCCTATTCACCTTTTGAAGTCATGATAAGAAATGGGGGAACCTTATCTTTCAATGATCAATTCCATAATTTATAACACACAATAATGGATTATAATTTAAATCATACATGTTTTTTCTACCTCTAATAGGCTGTGATGTGGTTTTGGGAGCAAAATGGCTTTGGATGATAGGACCTATCCTATTTTATTTTTATGAGTTATGGATATAACTCATTGATAGATACCAGTAATACACATTGAGAGGACTCACCTCAGGATCAGTAAGCATCATTAGTTATTTCTAGATGGAGATGTTGTTGAAAAAGGGTTCTCATGGGATTCTTTCCCAGCTTTACACCAGACATCTAACTAAAACCTCTTATTCAAAATAGATGCTAGACTTACAAGAATTATTATTAATATATACCATCATATTTGACAAACCTAAAGGGTTATATCCACCATACCTAGAGGATCATGCCATTTATCTCATTATAGATAATGTCCCTCCAAACATTCATCCTTACTGGCACCCTTCCTACAGAATATTAAAATTGAAAAGATGATAAAATAATTGTTGTAGGCTAGTGTCATTCACCCTAGCATTAGTCCCTACTCTTCACTTACACTATTTGTATCAAAAAAATATGGGTCCTATAAACTTTGTATTGAATTTTGAGAATTAAATAAACTCACCATTAAGGACATGTTTCCTATAATAGTGATTGATGAACTTTTGGATGAAATGTATGGAGCCTAATTTTTCTTAAAACACAACTTGAGGTCAGGATACCACAACATTCATATCAAGGAAGAAAATATTCCTAATACTTCCTTCCATACTCATGATTAGCACTATGAATTTTTGTCATGCCATTTAGCCTCACTAATGTTTCACTAACATTCTAAGGCTTAATAAACAAGGTCTTTTAGTCTTTCCTTTGAAGATTCATCTTTGTCTTTATTTACAATATATTTTATTATTTTTTGGATCATAGAGTAAATATACACCCTATTCATATGAATGACACCAATTAATCTTGTAAAACATAATTGTATTAACTTTTAATTCCCTCAACTCAAAAAAATTGTTAAGGCATGAGAGCAACTTATACTAAAGTAGTTAAAATTTCATTCCACAATATTAACATCCTTTCCTCTTTGTAAAACATAACTATGTGTCTTAGGTACATTATTTCATCCCATGTGAACACGTTCCATTGATTCATTTTATTTTATAGTTCATGTTCCTTTTGTATGCTATTACAAATTATATACATGTATATAAGGGTGTTTAAAATAACATACAAAAAATATACTCTTTTAGTTATAATTTGATGGATATTATAAAGTTACTAACACATAAAGTCATAATGTTAAGATCCTTGCATACTCATGAAACACAAGAAATTATTATAAGTCCATTTCAAAAATTATTATAAGTCTATTTGACTTTTATTTTAATGGATGTACATATACTTATGTAAGAACCTTTAATTATTTTTAAAATAATAATATAAAAATTATTTCAGCATATAATAATGCATTGCACAAGTTGAAACTATTAATTCAATATCATAAAAAAATGTGGAAACATAGAGAATGGAGAAGGCGTGTAAATTATTTGATGAAAAAATGTAATAATTAAATGATATCATAATGCAAAAACTAGAAAATTCCTTCAATATAATAACTAGTTTGAAGGTAAGTGAAATATTTTTAAAATGCATATCAGGGTGTTTACAAATTAAAAAAAAATTGTACATTTGTTAGAACCCATTTGTCCTAAATCATCTCTATTATAATAATTATTATTTTTAACAAAATATTCAAAGGCATATACTTTGTAAGTCATCCCATTAGCTATTTTTTAATTGTCCCACATGTATTGGAAGTAGTAGTTATCTTAAATATATTATTTTAAATAGAAACCTTGTGTAGGAAGAAAAGGCACCTATTTAATATTTTTATTGAGTTTTGTTCAAAGGAGGTTTCCATCTCAAAGAGGCACATGATAGTTTATGGTGTGCTTCTATTATGTCAATACAATATTTCTATATTATTTTAATTTTAGCTCATATATTTTTTATAGCATCAAAGTCATTTCTAGGGAAATTTTTAGTAAAAATTTCATTGTTTAGGGTTAGGTATATGCATGAATATGGGGGAAAAAACATGACACTCTTTTAATAAAACTTATTTTTCAAATATCTTACACCCTTTTTTTTAAAAACCAAAGCTAAAAACACATGTATGTTTTTGAACCAAAAGGGCGTACGCCCTTTGTCAAAAAGGGTGTAATCCCTTTTAAAATGTAAAAAATAGACCTATATTAAAAAGAAACCCATTTCATTTATTTTAACCTATTTAGTTCACATTTTGGAATAAAAATAATAATGGTGTGCATTTTTCTCTCCTTTCATCAAAACCAAGATTTCACACTTGCATCACAGTCCCATGTATGTTTTTTTTCATAGGGCATGTCTAGGTTTTGCAATGTATTTTTTGTGATGCATTTTAGGTGTTGAAATTAAATTTAAATTTCCCTCATGAAAACATTTAACTAGATAAAATATAAATTTTTATTTTATAAATTTAGATACTTCATTCGATGGACCCATTGCTTGAAGAAAAACTCTAGCAAAACCATGATGAGAACCCTTGATATTGTGGCATTGTAGAAGAAGCTAGATTATATGAATAATATAATTTAAAGTAGTAATAATTTAAAACTATCATCAATATTTTTCATTAATCTTCAATTCATATTTCATGTAACTCACTTGCGGACACATTGGAGGCTCTTTACAGTGAAGTGGGAAATGTCACTTCCCAACTTGATGCAATGTTGTATCAATGAGAGATATTAAAAGAATATTATTCTGATAATTTGTTGTACAAAGACATTGAAAAAATAATAATAAAGTATGTGATTTATTTCTTATGCCTAGAACTACCCAAACACTACCAACAAGTCACAAACACATTAGCATTGATTTATGTGTTCATACAGAGATTAAAAGAAACTTTTGGGATAAGTGGTGGATGGTGTTTGATGAGAATCCATTTAATAATAATGAGGTTCCATTATATTTTTTGATACAAATTAATTTAAATTTGTTGTACAATAAAGCTTGAATTATTTTTTCATGAAGGCCTCCTAAAGTAGAGGGTGGGTCCTCATTTGATAGACCTAGTGCTGAGCAGAACCAAATATATCAAAACCATCAACAAAAAAATATAAGGACAATAACACATAAGTTATGATTAACCAAGGGATTCATACACTAAATAGTTATACATAGGCTATATGTGGTGGCACATATAGTAATGTCCCTATTATTATTATTATTATTATTATTATTATTATTATTATTATTATTATTATTATTATTATTATTATTATTATTATTGCTTCACATATTGGCACATCTAGTAGTGTCCCTCATACTATTGGTGCTTCACATGGTACCATAGCTAGAAATCATCCTCTAGTTATTTTACACCATTGCACATCATTTAGGAGGAAGTATACTAGATCACTTACTCAGGTTAGATATACAAGGGTTACATATGCAAATCCAATAGGCACACGTATGGAGACTAGACACAAATTTGTACTTCAAACTAGTACACAATAGTATATGCCATTTATAGTTACTTCAACACCTTTAAATGTCAGTACAAAATAATAAATTTCATTTTTAGTTTTATTATCACCTTAGGATACTAGCACACCAAACTATATGCCATCTGAAGTTAATTCAACACCTTAGGATAGTGGCATGCTAGAGTATATGCCATCTATATTTTATTCACCACCTCTCATTGGCACACAATCAGATATATAGGGATTATTTGCTTCACCATATGTATTTGACACATAGGTTTAATTAATTATATAGTTTTTTTATGTATGTAAAGGACTATTAAGTTTATTTTTTAATATATGGTTACTTAATTGACTAATATTTAACTTCTTTCATTTTTTACTTTTATATATGATGATTGATAATTTAGGCACCCTATTTGGTTTGGGTTCTATTGTTTAGGCTATGATTAGTACTATGATACCCTACACTTAGATTAATAAATTAAATTGTCAAGTTGTTATATTATTTTAATATTTTATATACACCATAGTTTTAGTGTGTTTGTGTGCTCAACTTTCCCCTCCTCTTATGATCGATAGAGACATACAAAGAGAGATACATTTAAATTCTCTCTCTCCACCTTTTACTCTCTCTTTTTCTCCCTCTCACTCTTTATCATGCCATCTCATTATTATTATTTTTTATCTCTTTCTATCCCTCCCTCTCTCTCTCTTTATGCACAAAATGAATATTTTTAATCTACTAAAGTAGGTTATTCAATTTTTCTATTTCATTATTTTATGTATATATTATGATAAATGATATTATTACCAAATATAGACTAAAAAAATTTGATGATAACACTATAATTAGCATTATAGTTACATGCTATTATCTATCTCTCTTTATGTAGAAGGAATAAGTTAAATTTATCTTAAAATAGGTGTAATCGTAATTGATTCATAATTGACCTATTTAATTTTTTGGTTTTATATATGATGAGAGATGTGATGGGTGCCCCAAATGGTTCACAACAACCTATGATTAAAATTATATTTACATCTAAATATCCATTATCTTCCTAACACCACCTAATTCAGAGACAAAGACAAGTGAGAAAACATAATAAAATTGAAATTTTTAACTTCAAATAATGATACTCTATGTCATATTTATATTTGTATGCACATATAGATATAAACCTATATGTATGCTCCATAGGATTATCCATATTTGATATATTCAAGGTCACACAACCCTAGGTACCCCTTTAGGTGGCATGCAATGAGTCTAAAATTACCTTGTTGTAAAATTTAGTTATTGAAAACTCTATCATTTTCCATATATCATTTTAATGAATTAAATTTTCTAATTTTAAGGTTTTTGAGGTTGTGTCACAAAAATATAATCCTTCACATGCTAAGAGGAGATTTTATCCCTATAATAATACATCTAGTGCCCCAATCTCTACATCTATGGGGATGAAGCATAATTTATTTAGAGGTAATGAGTAGCAATAGAGCTAGTTGTTGTGCTTGGGGTAGTTGTAGGAACAATTTATTTTGTATGTCAATATATCCCCCTTTGTATGCCTATATGGCCCATTTTGTATGTTTATATGGTCTATATTAGATCCTCATATGGCCCATTTTTTTATTAGTATGGCATAATTTAGATACACATACATATTATCTCACATATCTATGTGAATCATACACTGTTAAAATTTGTGTATACATATTTACTTTTTATATGTCATTATTATTTGATGTCAAGTTATTGTTACATACATCTTCTCATTCTTGAAATTATTCATAAATGAAGAAGTTTTCAAGCATGGTTGTATCAATGAATAGAGAATTATAATGTTTGGCTTTCATGAAATTGTTATATTGATGTTATAATGAACATAATGGAGTTATTTTGTTGTGCACATATATGTTATGATTATTTATAGATATGTGATTATTTCTTAACATCATCTTACTTTTTGATGATTGTTTCATTTGTATGTGATGTAAAATTTTGTGTGCTCTCAATCAAAAGGTCAAAATATAACCATCGCTCACTTTGGGTGAGTAGCCTAAAAGGTATGATATGCCTACATATGGAGGCATTTGAGTGTTGGATAAGGTCTTAATTTGTTTAGTATAAAATTAGATAATACTAACATACATAATATCAATATGCATTGATTTCCATAGACTTAAATAACTTTGATATAAAATTACACCAATGTGCACATTTGGTAAAATCCTAAAATAAACTTGGTTTAAAATTATTACTATTAAAATTATCTACAAACCAAAATAATGCTTAGTGTGTTATGATATTCATAAGAGGTTTAGCTATTGATTTAAATGAAAATAAAGCTCTTTACATGATATTATTCATTTGAGGATCAATGGCGATAACTTAAATTATCAAAGAAATACCCTTTCAAGTGTCATTAATGTAGCCCTTTATTTCAAGGTTCACTTTTCATTTCCCTTATTACATTCAATTTTCATACTTCATGTTTTGAGATTACAACTATCACTTTCTCTAATTACCAATGAATGCAAAGAATTATCTAAACTCTATTTAATTTCAAACTACCTTAATATACTTTGAGAATAGGAGCTAGAAAAATTATTTTTTATAATAATATGGAGAAATATAATGATAGGACATATCAATCTTAGTGCATTGAGGATGTAAATCAATCTGTCATTGGATTCCTAAATCTTTCTATGATTTGAATTTTCTAAATCTAGGTATATATCAACATTTTAAGGAAATTTAAATGATAATAGGCTCTTAAATACATACACCAATTAGTATTACATTGAAACCTCAAACATTTATTCACCTCATCACATATTTATTATTCTAAACTCATCTTAAATTCTTTGACACCTAAAGCTTTTACAAATGATAGTGAATTTATCAAAACTATGTTTCTTTTTAATAGTGGATTGACTAGTCGTAGGAGCACCTTCATGATGGACATGAATTTGATTTTCAATCAATTTTTTTCATGTCACTAGCATCCAATTCTTCTTTTGTAGTTTTTATTTGATAATTTTACTATCGTATATCCATAAAAAGCCTAAATCTCTTATGGATGCTCTCATATCAACTTGTCTTTTTCTCTCTTGACTTCAATTTCATCATTTGTTAGCTCCTTATGTCATGATTCTAACCTTGCATACCTTTAATTAACTTCTTAACTATTCATATATCAAAGGTTTATCTATTAAACATTAATATTATCATGTGTATAATTATCATATCTTGATGCTAGGATATGTGATTTTAGGTTGATACATTTATATTGGTTATAATTCTAGATGTGATGATGTACAAGTTATTTAATGTATTTAATACTTGATTATAGTTCATTACTATTTTATCATTTTATCAATTATTGATCAGATACTTCTCATGGATCCACTTGGTAATTGTAGGTACTAACTATGGGATAGGTTGGATGTTGGCATCGGCTCTTGGGGTAGCATAATGGTTATAAGTAGTTAGATGAGTTTTGACAGGTAACCTGGTATACTTAATCAATGTTGTGCCTTTAGACCATTATGTTATTTTTTATGCTAGCACATTTTATTATGCCTTATCACTTTTCACTTTTTGTATCCTATCATATGGTTGTTGTTCCCTACATGTATATCTAGTGTTGTTTTATGTTCACTCAAATTTCTTACTTTCTCTCTCCTATGTACAACTCACCTACCCATCTTCATGGGCTCACCCTTGCTCAACTCAAAATCCCTAATATACCTACCTAGACCTACATCCCCATGACATCCCCCCCTCCTTATGACCTACTCCCCTAGTGTTGAGATAAGTGTCAATAGCTAGATTGATCGGTCATTATGGCCTTTAGACATTTATTAGAATTAAAACCTAGACCTACCTCCCCATGACATCCCCCCTCCTTATGACCTTCTCCCCTAGTTTTGAGATAAGTGTCAATAGTTAGATTAATCAGTCATTATGGCCTTTAGACATTTATTAGAATTAAAATAATATTTATGGTTATTATTTAAATTCTTATTAATTGTCTTTATTATTTTGGTTCCCTTAAACATTTGATTGGCATCCTAAATTTTATATGTATAATTTAAGATGATAATTAACTATTTTATTATTTTATTAGCTTTTGATTCAAAATTTGAATAAGCAATTAATACTTGGGGGTTAGCATGGGGACCACGGAGGTGGGTTGATGGATTTTGGAAAATAGGAGACGTTCCTCTTTCTCTTCATTCAATGATAAATTGAATGAAGTATGAGGGTAGAAAAAAAGTTCAGGGAGTGGGTGGAAAGGAGGAGGATGGAATGCATTGGGATTGGGGGAAGTATGGTGAGTTGTGTGGATGGTGGATAAATTCAAAAGTAGGCATAAGGAGAAGGTGGACAAAAGGGAGAAGAGGAGGTGTAGGTAAGAAGGAACGGTGTGTGGCATATGGGACACTTAAGGGATGGCAGAGGTGAGAGGGGTAAGAGATATGTGGAAGGAATAAAGGCGATGGTGTGAGAAGGTAGAAACAAATGCATAGTAAGGAGAAGGAATGGTAAGATGCAATAAAATAGAAGAGGACAAAAGAGATAAACATAGGCGAGGAAGGAGGAGTAATATGGAGGGAGAATGAAAGAAATATAAATGTAGAAGAAAAGAGAAAAATGCAAGAAAAAGGGTGTGGAGAAGAGAATGTAGAGGGGGAGTAAGAAAAAGAGAAGGAAGAGAATAGGCATGATGTGGAAGAAAGACATAGTAGGAGAGAAGAATATGGAGAGAGAGAGAATACAAGGGGTGTTCAGAGTTTTGGGTGCTCAGCTTGTATGGGTTGTTGGATTCAGAGTAAATACTAATTCATTGGGGAATGGAATGAGTTAACTCCTGGCACGTTTTAGACTTCTCTCATCTAGATGAAAATGGTAACCCCTTTCTTGATTGAAGCTATTAATATTTATAAATGAAATCAATTGTTATTGAGATCAATTTGTATTGTTGCCAATATTATTGACACATAAACCATCCAAAAAAGAATCATAGCATAAAACTTGTCATTGTAACTTTATTGGTTCCTCACACATGTCAATAATGTCATACTATTAATCTAGAAATCATTATAAACCAATGGCTATGTATATCAATTTTCTTGTGCATAAACCATGACTTAGACACTTAACCCGCTAATATGTTTAGATTGGCTAAGTGGTTGTGGGAAAGGTTAAAAACCCCTATTCTATGGGATGTTATGCATAATAAACTATTGTTTTTCATGTTCTTTTATATTCTCTAAGGACTACATATAATCATGGCATCACCATCCTATTTTAGTTTTTGTTGATTGGGAATTTAGTAAATCACCTGAATCACTATTATATGTTTTCAAAAGTAATCTAAGAATAATCAATTTGGACCTCCAAGCCCAATGAGCTGAGTTTGGATGTGAATGATGGATTGAGATTGTATTTAATGTGACTAGGGGTATTTATTTAACCTTAAGGAAAAATTTGAAATAGCTCTTGTTATATATATATATATATATATATATATATACTCATTTTTTAATATTTTAATTGGGTCTTTATTCCACCATAAGGTAGAAAGTTATTGTGGGTATAATTTAATTATTCTTCCATCATGTTAAATCAACTTGGGAGGGGGATTTTTATTCATAGGGCATAATTGACCCTTTGTCATTGCAATCTTTCTTGTTTTTAATTAACTCGATTGGATTCATATTCAAGCATATGGGTAAAATAATAAGGTTGATATATCCATTTATTCTTCCATCGTGGAAGATCAATTTGGGCTATAATTCATTATAGGATCCAAGCCTATTCAGGGAATAATGGATATTTGGACTCATTATTCTAGCCATATGAATGTGCTTTGAATTTTGATAAACCCACCCCCCCATACTTTCACTTAAGCTAAATCTGGGGTGATTTAGACCATTTAAATTGGCTTACTACCCTTAACATTTGATTATTATGGTTTATTGCATAAGTCAAGTTGGTGGAATTTACCAGTGTATGAATTTAATCATACCAGTCCTTGTGTTAATTTAGGTGAGTAATTTTGTAGGTATTTAATAAAAATCATGTATGTTATGTTTTGCCAAACTTTAGAATTGAATAAAAACCCTGTGTGGATAATCATTTAATAACAAGGGTTTTTTCATTTTTAATTAAACCTATTAAAATGCCTATTGTTTCTTTACTCTCCTTGACCCAAATTTTAATATTCAAGTATTATGTGAGGTTAAGAGACCTCATCATGATCCCCTAAATCCCTTATATCGGTTATTGCCCCTAGTTGATTTATTATTTGTATGCTAGATAGAATCATCGTTGCCTTTAATGGATTGTTTAAAATTATTCAATTGTTTCTAGGTTTTTATTTGATTATTATATTGTATTTTTGCCTTGGGTTTGTGGTATGATCAATTTTCCTGATTATCCTATTGGGATATTTTTATTAGTTCATCTTTTGACCTAGTTAAGTATAACTATAGTTTATATGTGGTGTTTTTTAGTCGACTATGATGGCTTGGTGTGTACCCTTGATGGGGATTATACCTTGTGTTGGTGTTGTGTCATTGTGATGGAATATCCTTTGGTTCAATGTCCAAATTGCTCAGAACTTCTTCCTTGACCCTGCTTATCGAAACCACCATCTAGTTGATGGTTGGGGTGGTAAAGGCCACCGATGGTTAGGCTCATAGGATTGGTTGGGAGGGTTTATCCTAATTTTTTTCTTTTTCTCCATACTTATATGACTTCATAGATAGGTATGATTTACTTGTCAATATTATTCACATGTTTTTATCTCTTTAATATCTTAGATGCATATTCCTTTCATCTAGCATGACTAGTGGTTGTAGTTGTAATTAATTTCATTGGATTTCATATGAGTTACAGTTAGATTTTGGCATGCTAACCTTGTATATGGTTAGGGATCCTTCATAATTAATTGTTTCTAGCTTATTTTATTGATTTCAACATGGTATGCTAGAGCTCACACATAATCTTAGATTCCATCTTTGGATGTTCTTCGGTCTTATCTTAGATTGTTAATTGAATATCACATACTAAGGATAAAATGTTACACCATGTTGTTACTATTTTTTATTCTTATTATGTTAATATATATCTAATTTTAACTATAATTATAACCATAAATTGGTTTGACATGCTTGCATAAAAGTGGTTCATTGTACCAGCTTATAAAACTTCAATATGTTTGTATGATATAGACTAACATGGTAAATTTGGTTAGTAATTTGTTTAGACAAAGAGTTACTTATGTTATTTTTGTCACTTATATTTTCACCCTTTAAGGAGTTTTCTTAGCTCTCCTCATCCATGTGGCACAATTGAAACACCTCTAGGCTGTGGGCAGCCTAAGGATGAGGTTAATCTCTAGATAGGGCTAGCTCCCTTGATATACCACTTGTAGATCACTAATACACCCATGTTTGTGAGGGAAAAGGGAGAGAAAACTGAAATTAAACTATTCTAAAGGAGGTGATACACCAAATTTTTTGATGACTACTAGCTAGTTGCATGTTACACATGAGAACAAGGGACTAACCAAACATACAGTTGTCTAATCTGCATCTTCTCACATCAATATTTTATTATGAGGTTGTGATGAATGTTTAAGATAGTAGGTATAAAAAAAATACCTAATAATACACTATTTTAATATACTAACTCAATCAACCTTGACACATTAATAAAACACTTCACATGACTTGTAAGGAGAAGCTTTCCAACTACAAATAGGTGAGAGAATGAAATAACAATGTTAAGAAAACAAAAAGTCATCACTAATAAAAAAAAATAATCCAAGTGAATAGTCATGTAAGATGTAAAAATAAGTAGTCTTTATTGATCCATGGTATTCTAATGAGCAGGGATTTGCCATACTTAGGTGGATCATGGTTTACAAAGGCCAAAATGGCTAGTTCTTATAAAACTTGAGAGAGAGAGGAAAAGGAGAAAGTCTAAAGGTCACAAGGACACTTGTCAAGATAATAAAAGGAGTTACATGTGCATGGTAATATAATGTGAAACTAATCATGAAAATTTAGGAAACACAAGTGTCAATCCAAGGTGTGAAACTCTTACAAAGTGGCATGAAATTCCTTGTATTAGTTTAAAAAATTGCCTTCATGATTTAGCCCTATTTCAACATACCAAAACTAATTAAGGATAGATATCATGATTGTAATGAGAGGTATGTGTTTCATACATTCTTATACATGCATTTGTTGTAGTCATGGTCATCTGGAATCTTCCCAAAATGAGTTATCACCATCTATAGTCAAAGTAACTTTTATTTCACACACCTTGCACATTGGCTTCCAAAATGGCTTAAATTTAATATTAAAATACATAAAAGGAAGTTAATGACATGTTTAAAAACCATCCATGGCCTTAGATTCAATATTAAAATGATAAAAGCAACTTACTTGAATCTTTTCACCCTTCTCACTATCATGTTCACTATGCCAGTTTTGACTAGCTAAGATGAGAGCTATTGTAAAGGAACTTAGGAGTTGTTCTGAGGCATTAAATTGATATGTGGATTTATATTAAGTCCTAAAATTCCCCTCCATGTGATTTTCATCTTTAGACTCCTTATAGAACCTACAAAACACATAAAAAGTTCAATAAAACCATGTTCTATACTCCATCCGTATAATTCTATACAGTCCAAAAGTATGTGGAGTAGGGTGAAAGAGTCCTCTAAAAGGTTAAATAACTTTCATGGTCATTTTTGTCTATGTGGATAGCTCACCATCTTCATTTCCTCAGTAAGGTCCTTATCTAAGGGTTTGCAAGGGTTTTAGTCTCTTAGGCTCTTAAGCTTTGTTCAAAAAAATTTGACATTGTAGTTGAAAAAAATCTCACTAGATTAGATTTAAATACCCCTTTTAACCACTCTAAACTTACTTGACCTCCATGCAAATCCTCATGAAATATGTGAGAATTTGAAATCACCTTATCAAGCTTGTTTACACATTTCCTCCATGCTTGGATTATCTTTGAGTGAAAAGTGGCTTTCCTATGGATTTCTCAGAATACCAAAAGTTTTGAAATGTCTAAGTTCATCCTATAAACATGTATAATTCCATTTTAATGTCATCCTATGGTTTAAAGTGAAGTTGGTCTTCTATTTGGCACTGGCTCAAACCCTACTTGACATACTTGACTATAACCCTAAAGGTTTAGAGCATTATGTTTAGTTTATCCTATCTATGTAAGGTTTTACATGTTGTATTACATGTATTTAAACCTCTCCCACCTTATTAAAGGGCCTCTTTATCTTCTAGTTTCATCCCCTTATATAATTTCCTCTAAGCCTACCAGTTTACACCCAAGGGGAGTGCCCTCTGTTTGAGATAAAATAGAGGGCACTCCCCCTATTTCATTATACAAAATGAATATTTGAGAGGATTATCCAGGTTATGGATACTATTTTCACCAAATTTGGGTCTTTTATTAGGTCATCTAACCTTATAACTCCGTTAAAACCTAAAATAGACTTTGTAAAGAGTATTGTGTGCAGGGTTATAATGTGAATTGTGTTATGCATCATTTGATCCCATTCTCTATGCATTATTTTCATATTATAAGGGTATATTGAAACCTATATAATCATTATGGATGTATTACAAATCCATTCATCATTCTATACTTTCATTTACCCCTTCACACACTTGAATTCTTAGGACTATGTACCTTTTCTGACTGTATTCGCTTCAAAACACTTAAAGCTGTAGGTAATCCTTACATAATTTAACTTGAGGATAATGTATAAAACATATTCAAGGTTTAATAAGTTTATTATCATCTTTTTAGACCTATTTTCCTAGTACTTATGCAATATCAATACCTAAAACCTCACTCTTCATCCCACTGTTTACTATAGTCAAACATAGTCAACTGTGTTGGAACCAAAAAGGATCATGTAGGTGAAGATTCTCTTGGAATAAGTTTCACATCACTCTTTGGTGTCATGAGGCATCTTAATTCATCTCCTATCACCAAAAATTTATTATTCCATGTCTAATCTCTTGATATATATGATGTAGGAAATGACCCTTGATTGTAGGTACACATTTTTAGAGGAAGGGGCACTTATAGGTGTAAATTAGGCCCCTAAATAGTTCATTTCCACCTATAATAATTATATTTTTGATAATTAATACCATTTTCATTATTTGTAACTATTTATATTTGATGACATGGTCTAGTTTATCAAATTTGAAAATAAGGTTGCCCAAAGACTCAAAATCCTATAGGTTTCACTAACCAAAATCATTGCATAAAAGTGAAAATTTGGGCTCTCAAGCTTCTACCTTAAATTAGTGATCTACCGTAAATATTTTGTATATATCTTATCCTATGTAGGGACTAAAATATTCAGTCATTAAGAGGCCTTGGAATTCTTTGAAACCATGTTGTATGATTCTACCAAAATGGCCTTAGGCCTCTATTTTCACTTTTTTGGGCAAGTCTCCTTGAACTTAGTCCTTGCTTCTTCCACGATGGTTTACACCTTATTTTTCCATTTTGAAATATAAAATAGGTTTTTCATGGTTAACCAACATGTTATGATTCAATATAAGGCCTTACCATATTCCAATATTCTATACAGGAACCTTCAAGGCTCTATAATGTCACTTGTAGGTGAGTATTTACGCATACACAAGCAGTAAGCAAATTGGATAGTATGTGAGATGTATGTTTATAATAAATTATTATGCTTTCACAAAGATTCAAAATTTAATTCAAGCACTCTATTATATTTAAACACATATCAAACTTTCTATTTTAGTATGACATCATCAGGGAGACTTCTGTAAGTGTGTATGCACTGCATACAAATAGTGAAGAACCTTCAGGAAGTAAACATGAGTTATGAGTTTAAATTATATTTGGTCCTTTTCCAAACATTCCAAATAGAATATTCTTACCATAAAAACATCTATTATCATATGCATTCCCCCTCAACATGAGATTCTTCATGAGGGCACCTATAGGTGCATTTTAATGGTAGGAGATTATGTGCATATGTAGTGGATAGTAATATAGGAAGTGTGAAAGAGATATATTATTGGGATTAAATATAGATATTAAAAAATTTAAAAATACACTCTTATCACTCTAAAATATTTCAAACACCTCTCAGAGCTCCCATTCCATCATGACATCATTCTGAGATACTTGTATATTCAAAGAGTTACCTACATATGCATAGTGTATTGACTACATCCATAGAACATGGATTGGTGAATGATATTATAAGGTGAAGGTGGGTGTGGGGGGCTGCAGGGGGGGGTGTAAATATATCATTATAAACATGAGGATTGACCTATCAAAACTTAGTTAAATCACCATCAAAGCATGAAAATTCTAAAAATGATGGAAAATTGGCAGCAACATAGAATGATCTCTTCTCTTACAACATTGAGGTACTTGTCTCATCCAAACACCTTGAAATGTGAAAAAAAACATGGGTAACATGAGGTTATATATTAAACATCATCTTGAAAAAATTTTAGCAATTAGATTGTATGGAACTATCCATACAAGAGCAAAACCTATAGGGTGCAAGAAATAGTGAGTATAAAAACACAATCAACTTATTAGAGATGGTTCATAAATAATGGTTTACCAATACTTGAAATATTTTAATTTAAATTAATATATATAATTTTAATAACACCTCCTAAAGATATTTGAATTGGAACCTCTTCTTGTGACCGTACCAAGCACAAACTTGTTGGCCACTTATGTGTGTCTAGAAGGGCGAAGAAGGAGCGAAATGGTTTTGAACCTATTTTAACACTTAAAAAGCATGTTTAATGCTTATATTAGTATAAATAAGATTAATATATGTTACATGACCTTCTCCCACATGTCACCTTTCCTCATGGGCCATACAAGTGCCAAACTCCCTCTTTTTTAGTTGGTTTCTTGAATTTCAATTGGATAACCTATAGTTTCAGATGGGACTGACATTCCTGATAAGTAATCTGACATATTAGACATTTTAAATGAAAATAAGACACTTGAAAACCTTGAAAACATTTCCACTTGCATTTATGACCCCTAAATGCCCATTAAATGACTCAAAATGACATATTGACTAATTAGACCATGACCAAGGATAATATGGAATTAAATAGCATCAAATAACTTATAATACACCCCAAGAAAAAATATTAGACCCCTAAAACATCTAAAAATTCAAGTTTTCATCTATAGGTGTCCCAAATTGACCTACAGAGTCAAATTTGGTCAGCAAATTGGTGACTCATAGGGGTAGTATGCCTATTATATTAAAGAACAGTAGCCTTATCAGTCCATTAGGCTTAGGGATTTATCTAAATTTTGAAACCAAATAAGATAACTTTAACAATTGACAATAATCTTTGATCAAGATAAGACCGACTGACTACATCAACCACACAAAGCAAAGGACACACATAAAACAAAGAAAATAAACTAACAAGACACACACACACACACACACACACATGTGCTCAAAGCACTTAGGAAAAATAGAAAGCAAAAAAATATGTACAATTATCAAATCATCATACCTCCTTTCTAGGATCAAAAGGAAAGTTTCTTGAATCTTCTTCTTCTTGAGATGAGTCATAATGCCAAGCATGTTTCTCCTTGGATTGGATGTTTTATAGATCAAACCTATTCTTTAGCACTTCACTTGATATTCACTCAAGTATATCATCCTTAAATATTTTTATAATGTAAATATATTCCTCTTAAACTTGTATTCATACCTCATACTGTTGCCCACTCTTCATTTCATGATCAACTTGTATCTCCCTAGTAAGCATGGCTTCAAGATGAGTAGTTTCTTGTTCCTTAGAAGATTAAGGCCAATATAAGTTTGTCCCATCCTTCAAAATTTGATGTATTTCTCCAAAATAATTTAGATGATGATAGCACATATTTATTATTTAAAACATATCATCATGGGATACATATGCTTCTTGAAAGGATAAAATTGAAAAGTTTCTTTTTCTTTGCATACTCACTTTAGTGCCAAGGTTGCCTTCTCCATTTTTTATTAGATCATAGCCTCCTTGAAGAGGATTATAAACTAATCCAATGATTTAAAATAATTCATCCAAATGCTAATTAAGAACTTTTTATTTCTCATCTATGATATCTTGCAAAGTGATGGAAGAACTAATGATGATTTCCTCTTCTTTGGCAAAAGGAAAACATTATTCCATATCAACCCAATCAAAAGTTTCCACACAATAAATCACCTCTTATTTAGAATTTAGGACCTCTTAGGTCTCTCAATTTACATCTCAACTATCATAACATAAATTTGGTTCTCAAAGGTTACAAGATCCTCAATCTCCTTCTCCTTCTTGGTGATGCCAATGCTAGGCATTTTTTAATCCGGTGACTTAGTCCAATGAAGCTTCCAAGGAACTATGTTTTATTCAAGAAAGAGATACAAATTCTTCTCAACCAAAGGCTACTATTTATGTTCCCATACCACAATTACATCAAGGTAAAGGGTGATGGGGTGAGGACAAGATGAACTAGTTGGTGGAGGTGGCACATAAACCTCAAAATCAGATTGAGAATGAATTATAGGGGATCCTTTTAGAAGATATTGAGGAAGGGGAAGAAGACCCTGGGATAAAATAGATTGGTTTTAGTCCTTCCATTTTATAATCACTTCATTCAAATATGATTTATCTTTGAAATTTTCTTGAGGGAGGTTAGATGGGATGTGTTTAGGTATAGGATGTTTTTTTAGGTCTAAACCTTCCATCACACCTTGACTTAGCAATTTCATTTTTGACTCTAACTCTTCAATTTTCTTGGATAGGTTATCTTATAAAATTATCTCTTGAATTTAATAGGCATCATCATGAAGATAAAGAGTACAACACATATGACATGGAAGATAATAGGTCTCTTGAGGAAGGGTGGGAGGGACTTGCATAGGATCAAGCTCTTTCTCAACTTCACACTCTTTAACTAGGATTTTCTCCTCTTTCTTTCCCCATGATTTCACTAACTTATTCCAACTTAGGATGTTAGTATTAGGAGTATCTTCTTTATGTAGTGATTCACTTTGAGTATTGGATGAAGTGTTTAAGAAACTTGGGATCTCCTTAGGCTTGGATTCTCCACCTTGTCTCTAACTTGGGATTTCATATCTAGAAGTCACTTCTTGAGGTGGGGATTTAATGGGAGAGGGAAATGATGAATTAGATTCCAATTCATTTTTTAATGATATGGATTGCTTCATCTAATTATTTTCCAACTCAATCTACCTATCAATATTTACTTCAAAAATAAGGTTTATCTTTCCAAATTTTTCTTCCAGTTGATTGGGAAAAATATGACTTTGATAAGCTTGATTGGGCTCATGAGTAGGGGTCATGTAAGACTAATAGAAATCTTGGGGAAGTGGATATGAAGGATGATATACTTGGTGAGGCTACTCTTAATAAGTTCTTAGCCTATATTTTAAGGATACAATCAAGCCACCTACATCTAGCATCTCACTTATGATCATTTACCAATTGGCTCTCTCAATAGGTGCCCACTCTCTTTTAACTAGATCTAAAGAATCTCTTAAATTATGAATAAGATGACTAGGAACATCTTGACCATGTCCAGTTAGTGTTTTAATTTTTATCATGTACTTTTCATAACCCAAGAGAATTTACTTGAAAGTGTAAATGGACTGATTATAGAAGTGACTAGGTTAACTAGGAGGAACACTATATTGAGAAGGTTGGTTATAAGACTAATAAAACTCATGAAATGGTTGGTAAATATCATATTGTAGCTAGTAATTATCATGAAAATTCTAATAGGGAATGCCATAAGCTTTATATACCTCACCAACTTGTGTAAAACAATACTCAACACCAAAATTAGACATGAAACTTCATTGGGAAGAATGAACACAAAGAAAACATTACCAAAAATCTTCAAAATGAAAACCTAAGCTTCTTGACTAGATGATGTAACTTTGGAGTCACCATTGATGCTTTGATATATGCCCCCAAAGGCTGATGTGTTGAAATACAACACCAAAAATCTTTCAACTTCTTAGACTAAGAGTCCCATTGGGCATGCCAAAAATTGTTATCACTTGGATTTGTACCCTTTGAGGATATGTCTTAGCTCTCCTCATCCAAGTGACACAATTGAAAAACCTCTAGGTTGTAGGTAGTCTAAGGATGAAGTGAATCTCTAGATAGGGCTAGCTCCCTTGATATACCACTTATATATCACCACTACACCTATGTTTGTGAGGGAAAAGAGAGAGAGAAATGAAAGTAAACTATCCTAAATGAAGTGATACACCAATTTTTTTGATGACTACCAACCAACTACATGTTACACATGAGAACAAGGGACTAACCAAACATACACTTCTCTAATTTGCATCTTCTCACATCAATATTTCATTATGAGGTTGTGATGAATGTTTAGGCTATGAGGACCAAACAAGAGGCCTAGTATGGCACTATTTGAATATACTAACTCACTCAACATTGACACATCAATAAAACACTTCACATGAATTTCAAGAAGAAGATTTCTAGATACAAATAGGTGAGAGAATGAAATAATAATGCTAAGGAAACAACAAGTCATCACTAAGCAAAATCAATCATCTAAGTGAAAACACTATGAATAGTCATGTAAGAGGTAAAAATAAATAGTATTTATTTATCCATATTATACAAATGAGTAGGGTTTCACCATACTCAAGTGGACTATGGTTTACAAAGGCCATAATGGTTAGTTCTTATAAAACTTGAGAGAGAGAGGAGAAGAAGGAATTACAAAGGTCACAAGGACACTTTTCAAGCTGATTAAATGAGTTACATGTGCATGGGAAGATAATGTGAAAGCGATCATGTAAATTCAAGAAACATAAGTGTCAATCTAAGGCATGAAACTCTTGCAAAGTGACATGAAATTCTTTATATTGGCTCAAAAAACTACCTTCATGATTTATCCCTATTTGAACATCCTAAAACTGACTAGGGAATATCTCATGATTGTAATGATATTTAGGGGTTAAATACTTTCATCTCCATGCATTGGTTACAATCTTCGTCATTTAAAATCTTCCCAAAATGAGTTATCACCATCTATAGTCAAAGCAACTCTTCTTTCACACACCTTACAAACTTGTCTTCCAAAATGGATTTATTTTCCCATGAAAATATATACAATATGTTTAATGACATGTTTCAAGACTATTCATGGCCTAAGAGGCAACATGCACACTTTAAAATCAACTTAAAGCTTTCACCCTTCTCACTATCATTTTCACTATGCTAGTTTTGACTGGCTAAGATGAGAGATATTTTTGAGGAACTTAAGAGTTTTTATGAGTCATTAAATTTATATTTTAAGTTATATTAAGTCCTAATATTTCCCTCAATGTGATTTTCATCTTTAGACTCCTTCTAGAACCTACAAAACACATAAAAAGGTCAATAAAACCTTGTTTTGTACTCCATTTGTACATTTTCATACAGTCTAAAAGTATGGGGATTAGGTTTAAAGAGTCATCTAAAATTTTAAATCACTTTCATGGTCATTATAGTCTATTTTAATATCTCACCATCTTCATTTCCACAATCAAGTCTTTATCCAAAGGTTTGTAAGGATTTTAGGTCTCTTAGGCTCTTAGGCTTTGTTCATAAAAATTTGATGTTGAATTTGTAAAAAAATATCAATAGATCATATTTTGTTAACCCCTATAATATTCTTTTACCTCCATGAAAATCGTCATGAAAGATGTGAGCATTTGAAATCACCTATCAAGCTTATTTTCACATTTCCTACATGCTTGGATTGTCTCTACGCTAAAAGTGGCTTTCCTAGGGATTTTTTTGCATACCAAAAGTTTTTACATGTCTGAATTTATCCTATAAACATTCCTAAGTCCATTTTAATGTTATCTTGGGGTTGAAAGTGAAGTTGGCCTTCTATTTGGCACTAGGCTCAAACCCTATTTGACATACTTGACTGTAACTCTAAAGGTTTAGAGAATTATATTTAGTTTTTCCCCTTTGTTTAAGGTTTTGTATGTTTTATTAGGTGTATTTCAACCTCTTAAACTTATTAAAGGGTTTCTTTAGCTTCTAGTTTCATCGCCTTATATACTTTCTAAGAAGCCTACCAATTTACACCCAAGGGTAGTATCCTTTATCTGAGACAAAATAGAGGGAAATCCACCTATTTGATCATATAAAATGAATATTTTAGAGTATTTTCCATATTATGTATACCCTCTACACAAAATTTTGGCATATTATTAAGTTATCTGACCTTCCAACTCCCTTAAAACCCAAAATAGACTATGTAAAGAGTATTGTGTATAGGGTTAAAGTGTGAACTATGTTATGCATCATTTTATCCCTTCCTATATACATTATTTTCATATTATATTAGTATATTTAAACCTATATAATCATTATGGATGTATTCCTAATCCATTCATCATTATATACTTTCATTTACCCCTTCACACACCTTGAATTCTTAGGACTATGTACCTTTTCTGATTGTATTTGCTTCAAAACACTTAAATCTGTAGGTAATCCCTACATAATTTAAGTTGATGATAATGTATACAAAATAATAATGGTTTCATAAGGTCATTATAATCTATTTATACCTATTTTCCCATTACTTATGCAATATCAACACCCAAAACCTCACTCTTTAGCCCACCGTTTACCACAGTGAAACATAGTCAACTGTGTTGGAGCCAAAAAGGATCCTGTAGGTGAATATTATCTTGGAATAATTTTAACATCACTCTTGGTTATATTTTTATCCCATCAAAAAAATTATTCCATGTCTAATTCCTTTCTATATATGATGTAGGGAATGAACCTTGGCTGTAGGTACATATTTTCAAAAGAAGGGACACCTATAGGTGTAATTTAGGGACCCAAGCTATTTATATCCACCTCTACTAATGATCCTTTTGATCATGAATACCATTTTCACTATTTTTAACTATTTATATTTTATGTCATGACCTATTTTATCAACTTGTAAAATAAGTTTATTGAAAGACTCAAAATCTTGTAGGTTTCACTGCCTAAAATCAGTGCATAAAAGTGTAACTTTGGGCTCTCAAGATTCTACCTTCCATTAGTGATCTGCTCTAAATATTTTGTATAGCTATTTTCCTATGTATGGCCTAAAATATTTGGTTATTAAGAGTCATTACAAGTCTTTGAAACCATGTTGTATGATTCTACCAAAATGGCCTTAGGCCTCTATTTTCACTTTTTTTGGAAAGTCTCCCTGAACTCGGTCCTTGCTTCTTCCAAGATGTTTTACACCTTACTTTACCCTTTTGAAACCTCAAATAGGTTTTTCATGATCAAAAAACATGTTAAGATTCAAGATAAGGCCTTATCATACACCAATATTCTATACAGGTACCTTGAAGGCTTTGTAATGTCACATGTAGGTGAGTAATTGCACATACACAGGCAGTAAGTAAACTTGACAGTATGTGAGATATATGTTTATGATAAATTATTATGATTTAAAAAATCTTACCAATGTAATCTCAACACTATAATATATTAAAACACCTATCAAACTTTCCATCTTATTATGACATCATTAGGGAGACTCTTGTAGGTGTGTATGAGTTGCATACAGAAAATGAGGAACCTTCAGGTAATAAACATGAGTTATGAGTTTGAATGATGTTTGGTCCTTTTCCAAAGATTAAAAATAGACTCTTATTACCATAAAAAAACTTATTATCCTAGACACTTCCCCTCAACATGAGATTCTCCATGAGGGAACCTGTAGGTACATGTTAATGGCAGGAGACTATGTGCATAGGCAGTGGATAGTAATATAAGTAGTGTGCAAGAGATATATGATTGGGATTAAATATATGTCTTCACCAAGTGAAAAAATAAACTTTTATCACTCAAAAATATTTTAAACACCTTTTATATCTCCCATTCCATCATGACATCATTCTGAAATACTTCTATATTCAAAAAGTTGCTTGCATATGCATAGTGTATTGACTGCACCCATGGAACAGTGCTTGGATAATGAGATTTTAATGTGAATGGGGGGTCAATATATAATTATAAACATTAGGATGGACCTATAAAAAATTATTGAAATCACCATCAAAGTATGAATATTTTGAAAATGATGGAAAAATGGTAACAACACAAAATGATCTCTTCTCTTATAACTTTGAGGTACTTGGCTCATCCAAACACTTTTTAACATGAAAAAAATAATGGGAAACATGAGGGGATATATTAAAAATCATCTATAAAACATTTTAGTAGCTATATTGTATGTAACTATCCATACAAGAGCAAAACCTATAGGGTGTATGAAATAATGAGTTAAAAAACACAATCAAATTGTTAGAGATGGTTCATAAAGTATGGTTGATCAATCCATTAAATCTTTTTATGGAAATTAATCTCTTTGATTTTCCTACCATTTATCAAAGGCAATTGACTTGGAACCTCTTCTACTGACTGTATCAAGCACAAACCTGCTAACCACTTTTGTGCGTCTAAAAGGGCAAAGAAGGAGTAGAATGGTTTTTGACCTTTTTATCACTTTAAAATAATGTTGCATGTTGAGATGAGACTAATTAATATGAATATACATTCCATGACCTCCCATATGTCACCTTTCCTCATGGGCCATACAAGTGCCAAACTCCCTCTTTTTCAATTGGTTTCTTGAATTTCAATTGGATAACCTACAAGTTTCAGATGGGACTGACATTATTAATAGGCAATCTGACCTATTGTATGTTTTAAATAAAAATAGGACACTTGGGCACCTTGAAAACTATGCCACTTGCATAAATGACCCCTAAATTCCCATTAAATGACCCAAAATGACATATTGACTAGTTAGACCATGATCAAGGCTAATATGACATTAATGACATCAAATAACTTATAATACACCCCATGATAAAATATTAGATCCCTAAAACATATATAAAGTGAATTTTTCACCTATAAGGGTTCTAATTTGACCTGTAGGGTCAAATTTGGTCAATAATTATGATTAAGTATACTTGAGTTTAGATTTAGATTGATAGTAGTTTACCAATTGCTAATGCCATGTTAGTGTTGACGCAGTGGATTACACCCTGTGCAGGAGGCCAAGCTCCTACCTTCCACACGTCAAAATGGAAACTCCCCTCTTGCCTATGGGACTGGTGAAGCTAGAGGGGAGAGTCTCTAGATAAGGGCTAGCTCCCTCTGATGTATCTTTTAGGCCCTGGATTACCTACTGCTAACAAATAAATGAAAAAAGGGGGGGATGAAAAGGGAGAAAGATGCTGAAAATAGAACCTAAACCTAAAATAAAAGAGGTGATACACCAAAAAAGATGACCCACTCAGCCTAAACATACACTTTTCACCAAGAAGAAGCGCCCATACACTTCATTTGATGTGGGAAACTCTTTTGTATCAATGAGTCAGGGATTCGTAGAGATATAGGGAGGAAGAACTATCAAAGGTGTTCTGAGACACACTTTGGTAGCCTATTCACATGCGCCTATATTCCTACTGTAGATACTTTTGGTAGACCTATAGAAGAAGAAACTTCACAATGCACTAGACATGCTAGAATCAATCTGTGAAAAGCATAAAAGAAAATGACTTAACACAAAAAGAAAACATAGACATATGTGTGAGTGCAAGTCCAAATGGAGGTAAAATGCTAAGTATTGATTCAAGGTAAAACATAGAAAAGTTTTGCCTTACAAGCCTAAGATATTTTTGGGCAGAGCTTTGCCTTACGGGCTAAGAGAATCCCTCCTTCTAAAAATGAGAATTTTACAATATATAGAAAGAGAAGAGAACTTGGCATTTTCTAGAAAAGACTTTGGCACTCCTTTTGCAAGTGGCCCATGTGCATTCCAAGCCTTGGGAAGAGGAAGTCATTTGATTGTCAGCTCCTGCTTTGACTTTTGGCGTTCTAACATTAATGTGAAAGCATGGGCCGTGCCTCTTTTTTGCAAATAGACTGCTCCCTTCAAGGCATTTATGTGGCTTGTCTATTTATCAATGTGAAATGAAAAAATAGGCCATGCTGCTTACTATTCATGCCATTTGATGACCACTTGGTAGCACTATTCTAACTGTAGGAAAAAATCCCTAAGTTGACACCTCCTCTTTACCACCTGGACTATTTGTCTACTTCTGCACTTTATCTCTTCCTCATTTTGTCTCTTTCTGGCTTTGTCATTTTCTAGCTCCTTCGGCCCTCATGCTATCTTTTGGTGGGTCACTACATTCCTTAGGCTCTTCTTTAAGCTTTTTTCAAAAATCAATGGCTATTTCACCATCTTAAAATTTGACGTTCGCGGGCCCAACACTGTGTTTGAACTTCTAACGGCTAGTTCGTCGTGCTTGACTTTGACGTCTTTAGGCCCATCACCCCTTGGATTTAATTCTTTAGCTTTCTCTTGATTTTAGCTTCTTGTTGCTTCCTTTCCTTCAAACTTCTTGTTTGATCCTTCTTGAAGGGGACCTGCCCTTCGGGGCCTTGAGAAAAGTCCCTTTTTCTCAGCGAGAGCCCCCCGCAAGGGCAAATACCCTTCAGGCGGTCTTATTTCTCCTCGGTGGGTTTTCTCCTTCAGGCTATTTTCTTCAAAACCTTTTCCCGTGGACTTTTTTTGAGGACATTTTACCATGGACAAAAAGTCCACAAGAATTTGCCTTCGACCACTTTGCTTTCCTTCAGAATTTCCATCAGCTTTTCTCCCACAGCTTACCCAAATTTCTTCAAACTTTTTGTCCAAAGGAATTTCTTTGGATAAAAGTCTGAAAGAATTCATTTCTTGCCTTAGTCTTTTCTTAGGCTTTCTTCCTCACAGCCCTTTTGAATTCCTTTAGACTTTTTGTCTGAAGGAATTCCTTCAGACAAAAAGTCTAAAGGATTTCTCCCTTTGCTTCTGCAACTACCTTTGGAAAGTGCCCTTCGGGAAAAAAGGAAATGACCCTTTCGAAGGGTACTTCCTTTGCCTTAAAAATTTTTTTGAAGGAAACTTACCTTTTCAGCTTTTCTCTATGGCCTCCTTTGAAAGTGTTCCCTACCCTCCACAAGGGCTCTTGAAAAGGTCCATTTTGTGCCTAAGTGTTGAATTTGCCTCTACCTGCAGAGTCCATAGAAATGGACCTACAGAGTCTATAGAAAACTTGCAGAGTCCGTAGAAATTTCTAGACCTATGCAAAATCAAAAAATGAACTAGCTCAAAATAGCAGGGAAAGAAGGGGACTAATTTTTTTGGCCTATTGGACCAAAAATGGTCAACAAATTGGCGACTCCCAGGAGAAGAATGCTTGCTATCCTTAGAGACCAATTACCTTAAAGTCCATTGGGCACAAAGTCAGAATGCAAATTTGAAGAAAGGTTAACAATAGCCTTGAGAGATCCCAGAAACAATCATGAGCCTTTTACCCCACATACAAAGGAAAACACACATAAGGCTAAAAACACTACTTGTGCAAACAACACTTAGGGAAAGCAGGAAAAGAAATTGAAAGCAAACTACTATATATAGCTAACCAGGTATATTTGCCTCCCTCCTAGATCAAAGGGAAAAATTCTTAAGTCCCCTTCCTGGTAAGAAAAATTATGGTGCCAGACAAGTGGCTGAATGAAATGGAGAGTTGGTGACCCACTCCTCTTGCCTGTCACCTCAATTGGCCTACATCTGAGTGAATCAAAATCGAACATGCTCCCAACATATATGTACTCTGCTTGTTCTTGGAAGCTTGTTGAATACTGGTCCTTCATGCTGGTGTGTGTCACCAAAAACTCTGTGGCTATTGGCTCATCACCATAAGCCCTTTGATGTGCATAGTCCCTTTGCAATGCATCATGGTTTGACTCATTTCCTTTTGCTTCATTGAAGACCTTGTCAAACTCATCCTCTACTTCCTCTTAGCCTTCTTGAAGAAGGGTGACTATTGTGATGTCTGAAATGGAATCACAAACTGATTGCTCATCCCATAGAACATCACCTTCTTGTTTAAAGCTTTCTTCTTCAAGGCTTTCCTCAAGAGAGACCAGCCTCTCCTTTTCCTGCTCAAGGACCAGAGTTTCTAGATGTTCAAAGGCATCCATTTGGTCCTCCTCCAACTCAGGCTCCTCAGTATAGTCATCCTCCTCATCAAAGCAACAAGGAAGTTCATCAAACAGAGGAGGAGAGAGCTCACCATGCTTAAGTTCCTCCTCATATTGCTAGAACATTTGTATGTATGCATGCCCTACATCTCCTCCATTGTTGATGATGTCTTCAAAAGGAGAATCGATGATGATTTCTTCTTCATTGTCACTCATGATAGCCTCTTGGGAAACTATAGATTGGATCTTTTCTTCCTCACTTGCCTCTCACAAAACAGGTTCCTCCTTGAGAAGGGGTGAAGTGAAAAAACCATGTGGAAGAGGAAGCAGTCCTTGAGCTAGAATCGAATGATTCTCCTCCTTCCATTTGGCCAGTGCTTCATCTATATCAGGTGTGGCCTGATAGCTCTCTTAGAGGTGTGTAGATGGGGTGTGTTCAGATAGGTCCATCACATGATGGCTGAGGAATCTTGCTCTGGATTCCAACTCTACAATTCTCCTGGCTAGATCTCCTTGGAAAAGCCTTTCTTGGAGATCACCAGCATCATCATGATGAGTAGGAGCAGTTTCAAGAGAGATGTGCTAGTTCATAATGTTCCCCCCAAAGGAAGATTCAAAATCTAAGGAATTTAGAAGGTTCATCTCCATGGGAGGTTGTTCTATTTCCCTTTGATGCTTGAAGGTTAGGCGCACAGGGTCAAGAGCAGGGTTGATTGATGCATCAAATGAGACGGAATGAGCAAGTGCCATCAGATAGAAAGGATTTGGTACATAAGAGGGGGCTTTATTTAGAATATGAGGGGGCATGCAAGGCTGGCTGCCTTGCATGAATGGATTCCTCCATTTTGCTACCTCCTCCTCCATGGATTGCAAGGCCTGAGCTTGCCTGAACAAACACTCCTCTTTATACATCAGCTCTTGCTGATATCCATACTACTCATCCAGTCTGTTGATTTCCATTACCTGCTTCTCAAACTCTAGTGCCACCTCCCTTATTGTTGAAGGGAAACTAGGAGTGCTACTTGAGGTGATTGCATGAAAATGATCGAAATCATATGAAGGAAAACAAAGTCCATGATTCTATGCAAAGGAATTATACATACAAAAAATAATAATTTTTATGGCACTTAGACTACTTAACTAGCTGATCAACTTGGTGTTGCCATTGGTATTGATGCAAAAGCCTCCAAAGGTTGTTTGGTTGAAGAACACACCAAAAATTCTTCAAATCTTTGGACACAACTTGTCCTAGTTGGTCCCACTAGGCATGCCAAAAATTGTTGATGCAGTGGATTGCACCCTGGGCAAGAGGCCAAGCTCCTGCCTTCCACACACAACAATGGAAACTCCCCTCTCACCTATGGGACTGGTGAAGCTGGAGGGGAGAGTCTCTAGATAAGGGATAGCTCCCTCTAATGTATCTTTTAGGCCCTGGATTCCCTATTACTAACAAATAAATGAAAAAAGGGGGGGGATGAAAAGGGAGAAAGATGCTGAAAATAGAACCTAAACCTAAAATAAAAAAGGTGATACACCAAAAAATATGACCCACTCAGCCCAAACATACACTTTTCACCAAGAAGAAGCACCCATACACTTCATCTGATGTGGGAAAATCTTCTTTATCAGTGAGTTAGGGTTCCATAGAGATACAACAAGGAAGAACTATCAAAGGTGTTCTGAGACACACTTTGGCAGCTTGTTCACATGCACCTATTTTCCTATTGTAGATACTTATGGGAGACCTGCAGAAGAAGAAACTTCATAATGCACTAGACATGCTGGAATCGATCTATGAAAAGCATAAAATAAAAATACTTAACACAAAAAGAAAACATAGACATATGCATGAGTGCAAGTCCAAATGGAGGTAAAAGGCTAAGTCTTGATTCAAGGTAAAATTCGGCAGAGTTCTACCTTACAAGCCCAAGAGATTTTTGGGCAGAGCTTTGCCTTACGGGCTAACAGAATACCTCCTTCTCAAAATGAGAATTTTACAATATATAGAAAGAGAAGAAAACTTGGCATTTTTTGGAAAATACTTTGGTGCTCCTTTTGAAACTGGCCCATGTGCATTCCAAGCCTTAGGAAGAGGAAGCCTTTTGATTGTTAGCTCCTGATTTGACTTTTGGCATTCCAACATTAATGTGAAAGCATGGGTCGTGCCTCTTTTCTACAAATAGACTGCTCCCTTCAAGGCATTTACATGGATTTTATGCTTATTAATGCAAAATGAAAAAATAGGCCATGCCACTTACTATTCACACCATTTGATGACCACTTGGCAGCACTGTTCCAACTGTAAGAAAAAATCCCTGAGTTGACACCTTCTCTTTGCCACCTAGACTGTTTGTCTGCTTCTGCACTTTGTCTCTTCCTCATTTTGTCTCTTTTTGGCTTTGTCATTTTCTAACTCCTTCAACCCTCAAGCTATCTTTTGGTAGGTCGCTGCATTCCTTGGGCTCTTCTTTAAGCTTTTTTCAAAAATCAACAGCTATTTCATCATCTTAAAATTTGGCATTTGCGGGCTCGTCACTACGTTTAAAATTCTAACGGCTAGTTCATCGTGCTTGACTTTGACATCTTTAGGTCCGTCACCCCTTGGATTTAATTCTTTAGCTTTCTCTTGCTTTCAACTTCTTTTTGCTTCCTTTCCTTTAGACTTCTTGTTTGATCCTTCCTAAAGGGGACCTTCCCTTCAGGGCCTTGAGAAAAGTCCCTTTTTCTTGGTGAGAGCCCCCCGCAAGGGCACATACCCTTCAGGCGGTCTTCTTTCTCCTCGGTGGGTTTTCTCCTTCAGGCTATTTTCTTCAGAACCTTTTCCCACGGACTTTTTCCATAGACATTTTCCCATGGACAAAAATTCTGCAAGAATTTGCCTTCGACCACTTTGCTTTCCTTCAAAATTTTCATCGGCTTTTCTCCTGCAGCTTACTCAAATTTCTTCAGACTTTTTGTCTAAAGGAATTTCTTCAAACAAAAGTCTGAAAGAATTCATTTCTTGCCTTAGTCTTTTCTTAGGCTTTCTTACTCATAACCCTTCTAAATTCCTTCAAACTTTTTGTTTGAAGGAATTCCTTCAGACAAAAAGTCTAAAGGATTTCTCCCTTTACTTCTACGACTACCTTTAGAAAGTGCCCTTCGGGAAAAAATGAAATGACCCTTCTGAAGGGTACTTCTTTTGCCTTAAACAAAATTTCGAAGGAAACTTACCTTCATAGATTTTCTCTATAGCCTCCTTTGAAAGTGTCCCCTGCCCTTCGCAAGGGCTCTTGAAAAGGTCTATTTTGTGCCTAAGTGTTGAATTTGCCTCTACCTGTAGAGTCCGTAGAAATGGACCTACAGAGTCTGTAAAAACCTGCATAGTCTATAGAAATTTCCAGACTTGTGCAAAATCAAAAAATGAACTAGCTCAAAACAACAAGGAAAGAAGGGTACCAATTTTTTTGGCCTGTTGGACCAAAAATGGTCAACAATTAGTGCATTTCCAATTTTAATGCTATATTGGTGAATTATATTATTGTTTACACTATGGAATATATGGTATATGGTGTTTCACATGCTCTTGTGTGGCATTGATTTTTTTATGACCATCTTATCAAACTTATATATATTCCCTTAATTTAGACCATCATGAATATGTCGATGTAAAGATTGTTAGGTAATAGATTTGATATATTTTGGTAATTGGGTGTCTTGACATGTTTGATTATGATGGTTAGGATCTCTAGTAAGTTAGAAATTTTAATTGGATGATAACTAATGAGAGATATTTTATCATTGCTTTTGCATGCATATGCTTACGCTCATATCCTTATTATACTCATTGGAATCTCGCTTGATCTAACACAAGTATACATAACTACTTGTAGTTGGTCTTCAATTGTGTGTGGAGTATAGAGATTCCTTGGGTGTTCCAACTTGTATGTGGTGTTATGGGAGTATATACCTTGTAATATTGAATGAAACATTAGTTTATGATGAAGAATGCAATCCTAAATCTCTCATACTATGAAGTAAATGAAATTTTATAGATACTTCCTCTTGTTTATATGCTCATATAAATAAAGTGACTAAAATGTATATGTGGATATCATTTTCATATGTTGGACATGATTATTAACTTTCCTCATGATCGTTAGATTTTCTCATTAATTAGGCATGGCTATTAGTATGATGTTTTCTTGGTATGTGTAAATAACCATATGTAAACCTTGATTCTTATTTAGTTAATAAATTAGTTCCTGAGGGAACCTATTATATGAGTGAACAACCTATTCTTATGCATGTAAGGACCCTATTATTCTATCATGTTAGGTATGATAGATAAATGGAAATGACGCATGGCCACTTTTTAGTTGTTATTATGGATGATAAAATTACCAAATCATGTTGAATTTGCTTAGTATGTGGTTGGACTGATATTGATATTTATTCCATACTAAAATCCTTACTTGTAGGAGAGTTTGATGACTTAAGAGTTAATTATGCTTAATAATTCATGATTATTTTTATGTCCAAAGATGACCAAAGAGCATGTGTGAGTTGGAATGGCCAATATGCCTTCCTTACCCAAGTCATCAGTTGATAAATAGTCTAATTATTGGACTTTATATGTTTAGTTGTCATGTAATTGGGGGTGTTTGATCTCCCCCTTAATCATGGTATCACATTGGCTATTTTCCACTTTGGAATCAATTATAATGATTCAAGGATTGGCCACCACTATATCATTCCCTATTGGAGGATGTAGTAAGGCATGATTATAAATTCATCCATGTACTTGGACCATGGAAAGCATGCTTATTAATTGATTAAAATAATTATATGAGAAATGTTATTCCAGTTGTATGCTCTTGAGATTTAGCTTAACCTGTATGCACTCTTTTGATAGTGGTTCGCTATATGTGTTTTGAATGATGGATATTATGCCTGATTATCATTAGAGACAATGTTCTCTTCATTTCCATGTTGTACATGGTTGTGACTATTACTGACTTAGAATGTTGAGATAAAACTTTCTGATTGTGCATATGTGGGTATGCTAAGTGTTCATTGCTTGCTTTACCAAGTGAGGTTTAGGTCCTTTATGTGTTTGTAATGTACTCTAATATTCAACTTCAAAAAAAATTAGGGTTGTTTCATTTGGTATCAGAGAAGTTTTTCTACTCTATGTAACTCTAAGATAGGTTTAATTTCTATGTGGTGACTGATGAGTTATCCCAATCAAGTGAAATTTGGAAGAAGCTTCCAAGACACTTAGACTTAAGATTGAAGGTTAAAGTGTTGTGTTGTATCTATTTACTATTATTTTGTTTCATACATCACTCAAAAGAAATTATTCCAAGGAATCTAGATTTTATCTTATGTTAGTGGTTATCACTCCCTAACCTTGGTTTGGGTTAACCCTTCTCGAATATGGTTATGTCAGGGTAAGTCTCACCTGAAAACCACTAACTTGTATGGGTGGTTCAATGGGATATAGGTGATACAAGATCCACTCTTAGAATCAGGGGAATGATATCTGGGTATCTATAGTCAGCTTGTATGGGTGTGCCTTCCTTGGATACTTGAAACATTATGACCCAGGGAAGACCAAGGGTTCAACTTAAACTTAGAGGGTATAATAGGATGTGAAAAGGGATAAATTTCTTGAGTAAGTTAGCAAAGTTTGAGATCTCCACTCATGAAAATAATTATATTGAGTTGTTGAGAACCCATGAAATAGCATGAGTGTTCTAGACAAAGTTTATACTATGGATGGTTCTAGTGGAGGGGACACACCTCCATGGGGTGAGTTGCTTGCAGATAGCAAGGCTGCCCCACCTATTTTTTTTTATAACAAGTTGTTATGTAAAATGGTTCATGCAATGACATTACGATGATAGTTGTGGTAAACAGTCATAGATTTTAGCTTGACTTGGGTGTCACTATGAGTTACTAGAGGTAATGATATCACAATTTTATTGTGATGGAAATGTTTGAGAGGCATTAGCTTATCCCATGTATTGGAATTTTAAGCAAACCAAGGAGGTTTTTTTTCTTAATTTGCTACCTAGTTGGTTGATTATAATTGTTATGTATCCTATATATAAAGGTAAATTGATGAAAACATATGCATTTTAGCTAAGTCAGGCTTGGTTTTGTTAGCCTCTTTTGGGTTAACTTGATGAAGCAAGTGGCTTTGTAACTCTAAAAAGGGGTTAAGATAACTATTTTTGGCATGTTTATTATAATCTTGGATCAATTTTACGTCTATGACGTATGTTTTATTCTTGGATATGTTTGATTCCATGTGTGTGTTAATTAATACTAACTAGGTTATACACCCATGGGGATGTTTATTCAGACTTGATTTCATCTTAACACTTATGAGGATGCCTTTCAAGATGTTGGATATGTCTTATAGCCATGAGGATGTTTATTACAAGTTCTAGTTGAACTTACTGATTGTGAGGAATTATGATTCCCACAATAATTAAATGGTACTCTCCTTAACCCTTGGCTAAGCTCACCCTTTCTTAAATTGATGTTGCATTAAAAAAAAACACCATTTGATATTTGACATATTGGATTTAGTCAATCAATTGAATTACGATATAAGCTTATTATTGGAATTTTAAGATAATGCTTGAATGTCCATCACTTGCTTACATGAGTAAGCCATCTGATGAGGCTAAGGTATGATATCTTGGGAGGACCAAGGGTGTGGCTCAAGCTTGGAGGACTTGATGGGGTGAGTGTGATGGACTTGTGTGATCAAGTTAAGAGTTTATGGACTAAATATATGATACCATTGATGGGTATCTAATGACTTTTTGCATGACATTTACACATCAGGTAAACTGATGTAGAGTCATAGACCTTGTACTTCACACACATGTGTGTTTAACCATTGTAATGTGGAGAAAAAATAATTTTTCATAGTTACCTATACCTGAATGTTTATTTATTTTATGTTATTCCTTCATCCATGTACATTGTTTTATGTTATTGTATAAACTTTTGAGATGTGAAAGTGTTTAACCATGTGAAATGTGTGAACTTTTGGTTTTATTACATTGGTTATCTAGGTGTTCTTTTTGTGTTATACATGTGATTATTGTGTTTTTAAACCATAAATTATGGATTCAAGAACTTGTATATTATAATTCTATTTGGAAGTTGAATCTCTTGCTAAGTTGACAAGGTATGGTGTTGTGATGTGTTTTGTTATCCCACATTGATGTTCTAGTTTTAAACATCAATTTTAGTATGAGTTTGAAGGTAATTAAATGCTATTTATATAGTGGTTTATACTAGGTATGAGCCATGGAGTGGATTCTCTCGTAGGCTGAAAATATAATCCACCACTTTGCATGAGGTAGCCACCTGATTCATTTAGAGTGTGCACCATGCGAGCCATACATTGGCCATGAGACCCTCCTAAAAATGATCACCTTATGGTTTAGTAATCCTTAACTTCCTCTCTAAGGTTGTTTATAAACAACTTGTGTGTAATTTCATTATTTAATCCTTGTGAAGCACCAACTAGTCCTACATTGTGGACATGGATACAAATCAGCAAAGGGCCACTTGTTGAAATGCATACAGGTGTTGGAATGTGCATGTAAACATGTTGTGATTGAGGTATTGCTTATTATACCTATTTTTAATATATATATATATATATATATATTCTAATATGAATATATTTTTGTATTATTTTATGCATAATTAGATAGTATGCTGGTTTTATGTTCGAAATTAACACTATAAGTCCTAATCAGGCAAATTTTGCTATTTTGGGTACCCATATTTCTTTTACTTTTCTATTTTTTTTTCATGAGGTAAGTGTAGTATGATGGTGGAACTATGATTCCTGTAACCATCATGTGAGCTGAAAAAGTTATTAGGAGCATGTGGTAAACCTTTGGGGTAGTATGTACAGCCTAGGTTGGCTTCTCATTTTGTTTACTGTGGATAGTGTGGGACGTTTCACTATCCCCTGAATGGTATTTTATTGATTTAGAAGGAACTATTCAAAATGGATTACAATCATGTGATAGCATTCTAGGATGAATATTTATTAAATTATGAATAAGTAATAATGTGTGTCAGTACAGACACTATTCAGGTTCAAATTTAGGTTAAAATTTTGGTGGGATTACACAATTTGAAAATATGGTCATAAAAGTTGTAGTTTCCATGGTATATTCTCCTCTTGATAAGAGGGATGTCCAGCTAGTGTTGGTCATTTAGCAATTTTTTTGATTTTAATCAAAATTCATTAAAAATTACCTATCTTTTACAAGCTTTCAGTTGATAGAGATGTGCCTAGAAGGTAATTAAATATTTTTATCATTTGTTAAGGTGTGTAAGATTCATTTCCATGACTAGTAATGTTATTTTACCATAAATATTAGAAAGTCATGCCTCGATGGGTGGCTAAATTATATAGTTTTCTTACAACTATGCTTAAAATAGTGGTATACTATTGGTATTTGTGCTCAATAAGAACATTATAGAGTTGTTAGACATTTTTTTGTGGTTGTGATTATCTAATTTAGTAGTTAAATTAATAACTTGTGCATCATAAACATGGAATTTTACCCTAATTTGAGATATGTGTTTGGACATTATTTTTACATGACTTTTGATAGCTCCATATTTTCATCGAATATCTTACAATGACACGTGAATCATTAAGACTTTTCTTATGTCTGTATTTATGATTTATTTTGAGAATAACAAATGTACTTTGCCTAAATGGAGTATTAATTTCTCTTGCTTACTATTATGTAAATTGATGGGTTTTCTAATTAATATCATTATTAAGTAGATGAAATACTTTTATAGAGAGTGATTGAGTCCCTAGGAATAACTGGGTCTCAATTTTTGATATGGTTGTTGGGATGGCTCCTCTCTAAGAGGGGCAGGATGTCACAATTCCACCCTTGTATACCCTTACTTGACTACTTAACTATTGATATATTATATGTTTATCTATTAATAATTAATATTATCATGTGTATAACTATTAATGTACTTCTTTGTTTAGTTGGATTGTATTATCAAATCCTGATGCTAGGATATATGATTCTAAGTTGATGCATTTATCCCAGTTATAATTATACATGTGATGATGTATGTGTTTTTTGATGTAATTTATACATGATTATAGTTTATTACTATTTTATCATTTTATCAATTATTGGATTAGATACTATTGATGGATCCATTTGGTGGTTACAACTACTGACTATGGGCTAGGCTAGATGTTGGCATCGGCTCTTGGGGTAGCAAAGTGGTTCTGAGCAGTTAGATGAGTTTTGACAGGTAAATTAGTATACTTGATTAGTGTTTTGCCTTTAGACCATTGTTTTATTTATTGTGCTATCACATTTTATTTTTCCTTGTCACTTTTCACTTTCTACATCCTATCATATGGTTATTGTTCCTTGTGTGTGTATTTGGTGTTGTTTTCCATCCACTCTGATTTCTTAATTTCTCTCTCTCTTGCATACACCTCACCTCCTCATTTTTTTGGGCTCACCCTCACTCAAATTTAAATCCCTAAGAAACCTACCTAAACCTACCTCCCCATGACACCCCCCTTCCTTGTGACCTACTCCCCTGGTGTTGGGATAAGTGTCAATCACTGAATTAATTGGTCATTATGGACTTTAGACATTTGGTAGCATTAAAATAATATCTATGATTATTATTTTGATTATTATTAATTATCTTTATTATTTTATAACCCTTAAATGTTTGATTGTAATCCTAAATTATATATATATATATATATATATATATATATATATAAGTTAATATGCTAATTAACTATTTTATTATTTTATTAGTTTTTAATTCAAAATTAGAATAATCCATTAATACCTAGGGGTTGGCATGGGGGCCATGGAAGTGGGTTGATATATTTTGGAAAAGAGGAGACCTTCCTCTTTCTCTTCATTCAATGATAAATTGAATGAAGTATGGGGGTGGAAGAAAAGGTCAAGGAGTGGGTGGGAATGAGGAGGATGGAATGCATTAGGATTGGGGGAAGTATGGCAAGATGTGTGGAGGGTGGAGAAAGCCATAAGTAGGTGTAAGGAGAGGGGGGGGTGGAAGGGAGAAGAGGAGTAGGTAGGAAGCAATGGTGTGTGGTGTATGGGATGTGTAGGGGATGGTAGAGGTGAGATGGGTAATATGTAGGTGGAAGGAAGAAAGGTAACAATGTGGGTAAATAGAAAAAAATATGTAGTAAGGAAAAGGAATGGTAGGAGGCAAGAAAATAGAAGAGGGGAGAAAAGAGAAATGTAGTTGGGGAAGGATGAGTACTATGGAGGGAGAATAGGAGAAAGAGAAACGTATCAAAAAAGAGAAAAATGGAAGAAAATGTAGAGGGGGAGTAAGAAAGTGAGAAGGAAGAGAATGAGTGTGAGGTGGAAGAAAGACATAGTAGGAGAGAGGAACATAGAGAGAAAGAGAATGCTGGGGGGTCAATATTTTTGAGTGCTCAGCTTGTATGGGTTGTTGAATTTGGATTAAAGATGGATTCATCAAAGAATGGAATGAGTTAACTCTTGGCATGTTTTAGACTTTTTTCCCCTACATGAAAATGGTAAGCCTTTTCCTAGCTAAAGTGAGTAAAACTCATAAATGAAATTAATTATTATTGAGATTGATTTATATTGTTCCTACTATTGTTGACACACAAACTGTCTAGAAGAGAATCATAGCATAAAAACTTGTCATTGTAATTTTATTGGTTCCTCACACATGTCACTAATGTCATATTCTTAATCTATCAGGCATTATAAACCAATGGTTGTGTTTACCAATTTTCTTGTGCATAAACCAAGACTTGGACACTTAACCCAATGATGCATTTAGATTAGTCGAGTGGATATGGGAAAGGTTTAAAACCCTATTAAGTGGGATGTCATGCATAATAAACTATTGTGTTTCATGTTCTTTTTCATTATTCAAGGACTATGTATAACCTTGGGGTCGTCATCCTAATTTAGCTTTTGCTAATTGGAGATTTAATAAATCATCTACATCACTATCATATGTTTTCAAAAGTAACCTAAGAATTGATTTGGACCTCCAAGCCCAAAGAGCTGAATTTGGATGTGAATGATGGATTTGGATTGTATTTAATTTGAATGGGGGTATTTATTTAAACTTAGGGAAAATTTTGAAACAACTCTTGTTATATATATACTTACTCATTTTTGAATATTTGATATGGGTCTTTATTCCACCATAAGGCAGAAAGTTATTGTGGGTATAATTTAATTATTCTTCCATTATGTTAAATTGACTTGGGAGGAGGATTTTTATTCATAGGTCAAAATTAACCCTTTGTCATTGCATTCTTTCTTGTTTTTAGTTAACCCAATTGGATTCCTATTCAATCATATGGGCAGAATATTAAGGTTGATATATCCATTTATTCTTCCACGGTAGAAGGTTGATTTGAGTCATAATTCATTATAGGATCTAAGCCTATTTAGGGAATAATGGATCTTTGGACTCATTATTCTAGCCATATGAATGTGCTTTGAATGTTGACAAATGGCCCCCATACTTTCACTTAAGCTAAATTCAGGTTGACCTAGACCATTTAAATTGGCTTAATACCCTTAACATTTGATTATGGTGGTTCATTACATAAGTTGAATTGGTGGAATTTACCAGTGTATGACTTTGATCAGACCTTTCCTTATGTTAATTTGGGTGAGTAATTCTATTGGACTTTAATAAAAATCATGTATGTTATGTTTTGCCAAAATTTGGAATCGAATAAAAACCCTGTGTGGATCGTCATTTCATAAAGAGGGTTTTTCATTTTTAATTAAACCTATTAAAAGGCCTATTAGTGCTTTACTCTCCTTGACTTAAATTTTAATATTTAAGGATCATATGAGGTCGAGATACCTCAAGATGATCCCCTTAATACCTTATATCGATTATTATCCCTAGTCGATTCATTATTTGTATGCCAAAAGGAATCATCATCACCTTTAGTGGACTGTTTAAAATTACTAGATTGTTTCCAAGTTTTATTTGATTATTGTATTGGATTATTGCCTTGGATTTGTGGTATGTTTGATTTGTATGTGTTGGGTGAATATTTTTTCGTCAACTAACTGATGACAAAATGGGTATATCAACCACAACATAGGGAGATTTACACCATGAAAAGTGTGGGTTTACCAAATCTGGACTAGGTAAATCTCTCCTCTCATCAAGGGGAGGTTCCCTATAAATATTTATATGCTGGATATATATATATAGGTTCCCTATAAATATTTATATGCTGGATATATATATATATATATATATATATATATATATATATATATATATATATATATAATTAAGCAAAAAATAACACATGGGGTGGTATAACAGCATCTACCTCTCTTTTTTCAGAGGTAATGTATAAAAAACAAAAGAAGGAAATCCTGGTCCTTAGCTAACAACATTCCTCTTCTTTCAGGAATGGTATTCAACGTGAAGCAGAAAATCACCTGAAGTAACAAAGTTCATGAGAAAATCACATAAGCACAAAGTTTTCTGTAGCCTCCTTCACCGATATGGAATAGGCGTAACCATAGAGTGAAATGAAGCACAAAGTCTTCACCTGAAACTACAAAAGATAAATGAATCACAAAGATAAAAATAGCTCAAAGTCTATCTTCTACCTTTTAGAAACATTCTCAGATAATATTAACACACCCACTTTGCTTATTAGATCAGATAAACAAGATATTACCAGGAAAAAGGACATAAGAACTGTTTCTTAAATAACACAAATAATTTCAACACAAAGTCTGAAATAAACTTGCTTCTCATTCATTTAACAAAATATGATTTACAAGTTTGAGCACAAAGTCTCAAAAAGTGTTTCAATTTTGGCAGAGATTTTGCTCTCTATTATCCAAGATCCATTTACAAAAGAGGTCTCCACTATATATAGGGAGAAACTCTCAAATTTTAGATATTTTTACAAACTTTTTACATGTAATTACATATTACAAAATTGCATGCACTTTTCACAAGACAAAAGTGCATAAGGAAAGAAGAAGAGAGAAGGGGGAAAAAATTAGTTCTTGCTACCAGACTTCTTCAGATGAGCATCGTACATAGTAATGGATGCCTGAATTCCTATACTGTCTAGCACAACCGTGTTCTTGGAGATGACTCTATCTCTGATTAAAGCATCCTTCAATGCTATGATGGCCTTAGCATGACTAGTTAACCTGGATTTTAGATTATCCAGAGTCAACTAAGTGTCTAAAATATTATCCATAGAAGTCATTGAGAAAGATTTCTCTTCAAAATCTCTTTGAATCATACCCTTGAAACTTTGGATCATTTCTTCTGCTGAGAGGAATTGGTAATCCCTGGAAGTTAGGTTTCAAGGTAGCTCTTCCAGTCTATTGAGCAGGCTTGTGTTGCTCTTCTCACTATCATCCCTAGAACATTTGAGATCTTCAACCAACTCCTTGAGTACCTATATCTTGTATATCAGCAACTCTTTGATCTCCACATAGGAATCCTTGCTGGAAATGACACAGATAGATATCAAGGTGCTTTTCTTTAGATCCTTCATCTCCCTCCATTTGCTAAGGTATTTTTCAGTACTGTCAATATCCTGAGAGATAAGAGAGAGAAGGTCATCTAAATCTGCCCTCACCTTTTTCATTTTGTCCATCTTTTCAACAACTTTTGTAAGCAAGGAAACTCCCTAAGTATGCATTTTTTCAACGTAATCCTCTAGGACTTTCCCCTTCAATTAAGTCTTCTCTGCCTTTTAAATGATAGGTTCATCTATAGAGAAGGCCACTGGAGTTGCCACTTCAGGGGGAAGAGTGAACCTCCTTATTACTACCGTCAATTGTTCTATCTTGGCCTTGTAATAATCTTTCATCTCCTTTTCTTGGTCGAATTTCTGGACCATGATATCCATAGCAGACTGAAGGTCACTTTTCACACCTTCATAAGTAACTTTGCCAAGTTCAACATGAGAGATGGAATAGCTACTCATTTCAAAACCCTCAAGGGTTGCATCTTGTGGAGGCTTAGCTATTTCTAGAAATTTCTGTCATTTTTCCTCAACTAATTTTGAGAGGATCCTTGGCCTTTTAGGAGCCTTAGCTTTCATCAGCACTATTTTGACAAAATCAAAGTCATCTAGAGAGATGGCTAACTTCTTTTGTTTGGGTGTGAAAGCTGACATCCATGGTGGGAGAGAAGTACCTATCATAGCAATAGTTCCCTCAGGTGGCATTACTGTGGCAACTTCCACACTGCTAGTGGTGACAGTA